>NW_020769349.1:8748235-8820776 GCF_900518735.1 Pseudonaja textilis | reverse complement strand
GCTCAATAGAACATAGTTTGGGCAGAGCGAGGCAAAGCAGCAGAGAGGGTAAATGTGTGCAATTTAAGCTATTGCTAAGGAAGAATATAAAACTACTGAACAGAATCAAAGGTTTTGTTTGCTCTGTAATCAGGGAGAGCTGCCAACAAAGAGGAGACGATAAGGGTCCTAGTAGCAATAATACAAATATGCCACAATGACGTATATTTTGCATCACATCCTTACAATCATAACAGTGAAATTCAAAGAAGGAAAGATAAGAGTGCAATTGAGGCTGCAGCAATGCAGGAATATTTTAAGAAATTCCTATTGAATAAAAAAGACTTATGTGTAAATATGCAAATACACAGAGAAAGATTATAGCATCATATGCTAAACAATAACCAATGTTGAACATTTGCATAGCATTTGTAGGAGTTCACACCACTTTGTAATCTGGTGCAATTTTAATATTTACAGTAAATATATCAAATATGTCAGTCTTATTTCCTAAATTGTGGTTTCAAATTTGGAAAACAAAACATGGCAAAGGCCATCTAGGAGTTCATAAAATTAAATGAAATGACTTTTTGACTCAGAATATGTAGTTACAAAACAAAATTAGAGTTCAGCAGCTAAATGCCAGACAGGCTACTGGAACTCTTCAAATATTTAAGTTACTCCCTCACCCCTCTCCATTCAAAAGGAATGCTAGTAAAGAGTAATAAGATTTAAAGTTCATTAAACATATGGAGACAGAGACAGTAGGGTGCTAAACATTTTCTTATCAGAAGAGACGGCATGAAAGGGAGATAAACCCTCCAAGCCCAAAGAAATATTTTCATCATGGCTGATTTGGAACAAAATATATTTGCATATATGAATCTGTCAACAAGGCATATTGCTCTATTAATTATAGTGTCATTTTGATTGCTTTCTCAATATACCAATCAGTTTAACTTTTGCAGAGCCTACTGTGTTCTAAATGTTCAGTACAGTATGATTAGTTTAGAAGACATGATCTATTACCTATAAAAAAGACAAGATAATTTTTGTTGAGTGAAGCATACTCGAGCTTGAATGTCCTTTGCTAGCCCCTAGACTTATTCTAGTCATTTTTATATCACAATTTTAACTTTTGTAGATATGGTTATGGTTAATTACTTCCATGTCGCTGTGTCTCTATCATGATGTCTACCACAGTTGATGACAGTAAGTGCATGAGAGTCGGTTTTTACAAGGTCACAAGGAAACAGCCTGAAATCAGACTATCCTATTGTCAAAAGAAGAGAGAGATAGCAATCTTCTTTTCCACCCCAAAGATTGTGACTTTAAGTCTGTTACAAATTACACAGGTAGGAAAAAGAGACAGGAATATGAACACTGATTTCAGTATAAGTAGGACTGACATTTGACATGTGAATCACTGGACTTTTTCATGTTGGCTATGTTAGTTTCTCTGCAATAAAACTACTTTAATGACTTTAGTAGTTTTATTCTTGAATATTGGTTTATTTGTTTTGGGTTCAGTTAGATTTGGATGGAAGATTACTGTTATTAAACTGGGAAGTTGAGAAAAAAATCCCCAAACCCAAAATAACAGCAAAGGATTTTTACATTGTTACCAATGTACAATGAAAAATTACATGGACATATTCACAAATTTATCAGGAATGTAGTTTGATCTACGTATGCCTGTCTTTTGCTTTACTGTCTGGATGAAGGTGAAGTATATAACAATGACAGCATCTGGCTGACCTTAGCAGGGTTTGGAAACTAAGCATGACTCGGTATCATCAGAACTTGCAGTTAAGACCAACAGACTAAGCAGAGCTGTAGAATGAACTAATGAATTATAACATGTCATACTACTGGAAGAAAACAAATGGTTGTATCTCTAGTCATCTGGAATCAAGAAGTCAAGTTCAACTCAATAACTTTTAACTTAGAGGTGGCAGTGTTATTTAGCAGCAATATGTCTTACATATTGGCAAAAATAATCAGAAAATAAAATACAAGCTAAATAATCAAGACCTTGTTGAGGATCCAAACTTTGTCAAGGACCTTGGAGTACTCATCTCTAATGATCTAGGTGCTAGAGCCCACTGTAACTGCATAGCCAAAAAGGCATTAAGAGTTGTTAACCTAATCCTATGTAGCTTCTTCTCTGGTAATATCACACTACTAACTAAAGCATACAAAACATTTGCTAGGCCTATACTTGAATACAGCTCATCAGTTTGGAACCCATATCATGTATCTGATATTAACACAATTGAAAAAGTCCAGATATATTTCACAAGAAGAGTTCTCTGCTCCTCTACTCATTGCAGAATATTTTATGCCACCAGACCTGAAACTCTAGACCTAGAAAACCTAGAACTACGCCGCTTCCGGTCCGATCTAAATATAGAATATAAAATCATACATTGCAATGTCCTACCTGAAAATGAATACTTCAGTTTCAATCGTAACAATACAAGAGCACACAATAGATACAAACTCAAGGTTAACTGCACCAAACTTGACTGCAGAAAATATGACTTCAGCAGCAGAGTGGTCAATGTTTGGAATACTCTACCTGACTCTGTGGTTTCTTCCCCAAACCCCAAAAACTTTAACTTTAGACTGCCTACCTCAACCCCTTCTTAAGAGGCCTGTAGGGGGCGTGCATAAGTTTACCAATCATGCCTACTGTTCCTGTCCTATTGTTTCTTTTTATTTTTCTTATAAGTATCTTTCTCATGTGTTCAAAACTATGTTTATTCTTATACCTGTATCTTGTAAGCGATTGACAAATTAAATAAATACTAAAAAAAAACCTTTGTAGAATCTGCTTAGTATTGAATGCTTACTTTAGAACATTTGTGGAATTTATCCTGGTCAGAAATTTTTTTGAAATCTATGGAATAACAATTAATATTCACAAAATATGTATTCTCTTATTTCCTTAGATATTAATCTGTTCCAAGTAAAACAAATTTAGATTTAGATCATACTGGTATAGTAGTAAAGCATCAGCTAGAATGGGTGACATTGTGATTTCTATTCCTGCCTTAGGCATGAAAGCCATCTGGGTGACTTTCATGTTATTATGAGGAAAATAGCAGGAGGAAACAGTATTAGATATATTTTCCACCTTAAGTTATTTATAAAAATAATGAAAGCAGGATAAAAACAAACAAAACTATAAAACTAAGTTGGGAAGTGCATCAAATTTTGTTCTAGATTGTTATGTGTGAATTGTTATATGTAATCCAGTGAAGTTGGGGTTGTAATTTGTTCTCTTCAAAATAGCTGCAGTCATGCAAACAAGCTCCCCCACTTTCCCTCCAGCAGTCATCCATTCTCTCAGAACTGCACTTATAGGCATTCAAGCTGGTGTTCCAGCTGCCTGGCTGATTGAGTCACACCCTGGTGTTTTCAAGGACATGCTAATATCCAAAGGTAACCTCACCCCACCAAGTCTTTTGAGCATATAAAAGTAAATGCTAAATAAATGGGGAAGAGGGGAGCGTGTAGAAGGAATGGGGAATGCAAATGGCAGGAGAAGTAGAAGCAATGTCTGGAGATTGGCAGCTATTACAAATAAGCATGAGGACTGTCATTCAAGTGTCAGGACCACAACTTATGGTGAGCAGCATAATGGGAGCCCTGATGGGAGCCTGGAACTTTGATGAAAGATCAGTAACAACTTAGAAGAGGAACAGACACAAACACTAACCTTATCCCAACTAGTACAAGAACATTTGGAAAAAGCCAGAAGTTGTATGCTACTTTGTAGACTTTGAGACTTTCTTTTGAACTGAATATTAAAACACTGAATATTAAATTTATGTGGAAACATCATTTTGCAAATCCTAGAAAGATGGAATTGATACTGAGCAATAGCCTGTGTTGAAAGAAAACATTGTGTACAGTTTTACTATGCTGTGTTTTGTTCAGTATTTGGAGAGCAAAGAACCTCTAAAAGAATACCTCTATTTATTTATTTAATTCTTTTTCTCACCAATGGTTTTTTTGGCCAATATATCCATTCACTGCTTAGGCATATCATAGTACATTTTTTTCCAGTGATTTACTTAATTTTGGGGGGAAGTTCATAAATATTGATGAATAGAAAAACAAAATAAAGAAATTGGAAGAGCTACCCTTTCTGTGGACTTAATTCAGCTAGGAGGTTAGATGTATGACATGCTTACTACACTCCCACAGTAATCTGGATTCCATTCCATAAGATCAAAGTTGTAACTGTTGAAATGCATCACATCAATTCAAAAACCAATTCAGGCAATATCAACTGGATGGTTATTAGACTATAGGAGATACAAGCTCAAATGCCAGTTTAATACGTTTGATAGAAGAGAGCCACGCTCATACTTAAAAAATGCTAGTCATTTTTGCTATACATTTCCACAAATGCAGATTTTCCAATCTGAATTAATAATCTTCATTTTCTGCATTTTTCTCGTCTGAAATTATTTGTGCCCTCCCCCCTCAGGGATACATATAACTTCTGCCAGATCAATTAAATTGTCCCCCAGGGGATTTTGTTGCTGGAAGGTAAATGATATCGTCTGTGTATCAGCAGAAGACAATTTATCTATTGCCCATAGCAGCACTCTTTACAGTAAGTCATAATCATCTTATTTTGAAAAGGAAACAGATGGAACATTGCTTCTTCCTGAAAGCTGAATTTCGTATTTGGCCTGACATACCTTTTCTTTTCCTAGTTATTTTACAATGAATCTGACAAATTGTTCTACTATTAGCTAGTTAATTTTATCTGTTTTGTCAAATACCTTTTGCATCTTTTCTGTTAAAACAGTAAACTGGGCAGTACCCAGCATTCTGCCATGTCTTTATCTAGAATTAGAATGATCAAACTAGATTTATAAACTAACATTAATACACTGTGTTCCATGCTTCTTGGAGAACCAGAAATTTGACATAATCTAGATTAATATAATATGTTTTACAAAGTACTGTCCAAAAATATGCAAAGCAGCCACAGAGTTCATAATACATCACATAAAGACACATAATGAAAACACATAATAAGAAAACATTTCATTTGGGGAATAACATTTTTAACATTTTGTTTAAAAAAAATGAAAGCTGATGGGTCTGGCATCTGGTGGGAACTGTTTTTTTATTTTGTTTGCGTTGGTTGTTGTGATATGTTAAGCTCAGTAAATAAATAATTTAGAAATAATTTGGTACCTTTCCAGTTAGTTTCCAAAGTTGAATAGTAGGTTTTTAAAAATTATTTATGTAACCACAAGCAAGGATTGATATTTCTGTTTATATCAAGGAACTGGTATTTGTAAAAGTTCTATTCAACTTCTGCATATTTGTAAGGTATGCATAGTTATTATGATTGGTACTCCAACTGCATATCATAATACTTGATAAACCTTTTAATATACTTTTTTTTGAAAAAGACAAAATATATTTTGGTGGTTTTCTTAGGCTTGTTGTCTTGCTGTTAATTTTACTTCCATTAATTGTTTTATGTTCTAGTCTTATATTCTTTTTTAATTTCTTGCAAGCTCTCTTGGAAATAATTTTATTAAAATGGGGTGATATAAATCTTTAAAACAAAGAGTAATAAATCTATTCCATATAATTGTTGTTGGGGATCATAATTCATTACTTACTTCATCAACCTTTGTTTCACACCAAACACTCACTGAGAGTACTAAGAATATATTCATCTTTTTTTTCTTCTCAGTATAATTTACTTTGAATTCTTTGTACAATAACTGTACATAAATATATAATCTTTACATATTTATGAATGTTTAGATAGAAAGCCATAAGCAGAGAGAAAAGAATGCCTGACAATGCGAAGGCTGATACAAATTGACATTTTGCTTTTCTATGAATAAATGTGTTGTCTGTCAGGTGATGATGAATTTCCCAAATATTTTGGGAATGCATGCTTTAAAAGTATGGATGTTAATATACATTTATAATCAGCGGTTTGTGCAGCTTTGAAAAAAGTCCCAAATAAGTGGGGAAGAAAAATATAGTTAAAGTAACAAACAGACAAGTAACTAATTGATTAGGGCATCCCTTCTGCAAAATCATAGAATCATACTATTGGAAGGAGGTATTCTAGTCAACCCTCTGCCCATCCTTAGATCATTGTTGACAATTGTTATCCAACTTTTGTTTGATAATCTCCAATGACAGACTATCAAAACTCCAGGAAGGAGGCTGTTTCAATATTTAATAGCCTTCACAGTCAGACAATTTTATTTTATTTCAGGTTTGGCTCTATCTTTGTAAAGCTTATACTTTTTTATCCTTTCATACCCTTGGGCACCACAGAGATTAATTCCATGTTCTCTTCTCTATGATGTCCCTTCATAGGATTGTTTCCAAGTCTCTTATCAGTTTTGTAGCTCTTCTCTGCACTCTCCTTCCTGAACTTTCAGAACCTGATGAAATCATGGGGCAAAATATTCTAACTGCATGCCACATAAAGAAATATAGAAAGTTCCTTTATGCTAACTCAGATAATAATTTCATGTAGCCTAGAATTTGCTTAGCTCTCCCCAATTTCATATGAAATGCTGGGAATTGGATCTTCTGCATACTAGGTACTTTATTATATGTCTATTTACCTCCTGGTTTTCTAGAAAGTTAAAAATATAGTGTCTCACATAGATTTTTGCAAAGAAGGAAAGGTGAACAGAAGGATCCCCTGTTTTCCCCAGTTTCTTAATTTTTAAACATGGCAGGGTGGAATAATTCCTGGCTCTTACCAGATCTGCTCTTCTGCCCTTCACAGATTGAAGCTGAAGTTAGGAATTATTGGCCTACTGTGTACTCCCTAGACACCAGAAGTGTACAATACATGGCAACCAGATTAAGCAAATCTGTAGAAAAATAGCAATAGCACTTAGACTTAGTGCTTTACTGCCTCTCTAAGCGGTTTTACGGAGTCACCATATTATTTAGTTATCATAAATAATTTCATTTGAAATTTAGTATGCAAAATTTAAAACCTAGTTTGTTTAAAATGCAAAATAATACAAGAAGTTAAAAGTAGTTGCTGAACTTAAAAAAATAAAATTTATTAATATTAGAGCAACTCAGCTATGATAGCTTCAGAGAAATCTGAGAAGCAATGCAGTTTCAATGGGATGTTTGAAAGAGAGCAGTTGATTGGTTGTTGGTTGAAGGACCATTATATCAACAAAAGAAACAAAAAGGAAGTATGATGAAATAAAGAGGTCAGTGAAAATGAGAGCCGAATTTTACAGTTATATAGTTTGCCATGTTTGTAAGATGGAAAACACATGTCTCTATGCATGTCTCTTTTCTTCAATTTGCCCCTTATGACTGGATTTACAGAATTCAGGGGAACATTTAGCCAGACTATAATACATTGTGATACATGGAGTCTCCTAAGCAGTTTTATTGTTTTGATTGAAGGTACTATCTGAAAGCTACAGACATTTTCCTCAAAAGAAATCCATATAATTGATGCAAATTCCATTTTAGTCAACTGTTAGTGTTGCTGATTGCCCTCAGTTTGCATACTCTTTATTCTCTTCATTAATATTCTTTATCAGTGTGTCTCTGCTTGGCTCAGCACCTGCTTACTACTAGGTTTTCTTGCAAAGTTAACCCACATTGCTGACAATGGCAGGTCCATCTTGAATTTAGATAATTCAAGTGAACAATATAACTTTCAATATTGTTTTTTATTCATTTTTGTTTATTGTTTCTTAACTGTTATGTATAAAAATGCTCTTAACACAGAGTAAGAAACATAGTCTCTTTTATCCATTTGTTAATCCTTAAGCCATCTGCCTTATTCAGGCTTTCTTTCGGTAGATATTTTTTCATTTACAAATAAAATGGAAGGAATTGCCTCAGCAGAGAAAACAATGCAAGCATTCAAAGAACATGCACACCCATTTACCAAAATGTCTCTAACTAGACATTAAAAATAGGTTAACTTTGATCAGTTGAAACTAATGCATCTGTGTATTTTCTTCTTTACATTTTGCTTTTACATGACCAATACTGAGCTGAAAAACGTCCTTACTATATTGAATATTCCATAAACACTTACCCAGCCTTGTCTAAATTTGAATGTACTAGATATATTCAACATCCTACTTCCCTATGGTCTGGGGATTATTGGGTTTGCAATTTAACACATGCTCAGGATGCCATTCAGGAATAGTTATTGTTTTGTATTTTTAAAGCTTTCAATACCAAGGATAGCAGTTAGTCACACTTATACAGGAATTCTTTGTATGAATAAGGTTTACCTAATTTATTACATTGCAGCAAATATGTTTTCCCCACCCAATGAGCAAGCAATCTTTAATACATGATGGAGAAGGCATTGCTTCTTTTGGAATTGGGAGCTTCTGAGTCACCAATGAAATGACAAAGGTATTTTTCATCTAGACAACTCTCTGATAAATGTAAATGTGTGGAGCTAATGCAGGCTGAAATATCTATGAGAAAGCTTATTCAGGAAACTGAACAAAAACCAACTGTACATACACTTTTCCCCTAAGAGAAACCACTGGAATGTAATTTATAGAAGAAAACATGGTTTCCTTTTCTTTCAATGTATTGGATACATAAGCCAGTTTGGTATAATAGTTACAGCATGTCCAGCTGGGTCATTTTAGGCCAGTAACTTTCTCTTAGCCCCAGGAAAAAAAAAATGACAAACATGTTATAAAAAATGCCAAGGAAAGCACATGGACATATCCAAGCAGTCATTAGGAATCAGGACTTGAATGCAAACAAGTAAACACACGCAAAAAAATCCTTTAAATATGTCAGAGGTCCAAAGTAAATGCAATTTTGTAGGAATATTTCTCAATATAATGCAAGTCATGGGCTTTTATTATGCAGAATTATATTTATGCTATTATCTGGATTGGGAAGTAGCTAGCTGACAATCCTTTTGTTGTTGCTTCTTAGAATATCAGAGAATGTGAAAAAAATTGCTTTCTTCATTTCTTTTTTCTTTCCTCCTACTTTTCTCCTTTTTGTCTATCCAGTGAAACAGATTTTGCACAGATGCCAGGAGAATGATTAATTGATTTTGCTGTCAGAGCTGGAGAGTATTGTATGGATGTGTGTGTGTGTGTGTGTGTAAAATGTGTTGGAGAAAACCTGGACTTGTGCTCTTTAACAATCTTTCTTAAGAAACAGAGAACTAAGGGAACTAAGATGCAAGAAACAAATGTAATTCTAGAAAGAAGTAAAATGTGTCTTCACTTTTAGGGGCCTTCAAGGTTATATATATTAAATTACAAAATGAACTGAAGCCTTAAAAGAGGCAGTATCCTCAAGTGAAACAGTTTATTCCTCTATAGACACCTTTGTCACAGAATTCACTCATACAACCTAAGTGCAAACTTATTTCTCTCCTGAAGGAAAGGTGTTGTGCCTAGAGGCCAAAGTGTCCATTCCCAGATTATTAACTGAGGAAGAGGAACTCTTGAATTAGCCTTCCATTGAAAGTTAAGGTCCACACAGAATGAAATGAATAGTAGAAGTGAACAATTCAACATGCAGAAATTGCTAGATTATGGGTTAGTTTCTCTAACAATGTCTCACATTTGAAAAATGAGAGACTCTTTGTAAGATATGAATTAAATCTAATGAGAACTGGTAAATATTTTTGAAAGATATCTTGTGAACATGGTCTGAAGGTCTTTGAATTACACTTAAGCAAAAGAAGAGAGTTTGATGGAATGTATTCTAATAATAACTAGGAGGTTTGTGCAGGATAGGAAAGCAAGTCATAATGAACATGCAAATGCAGGAAAGAATACATCAAGGATCATAGTGTGTCTACATTTACACGGACTATGAAAGACCACACAGAAAGAAAGAAATAATTCAATACAGGAAAATAGGCATTATTGAAATCTAGCAGCATGAGAGCCGTAAATGGAATGCATGGTGAGAAGATATAAATTATTTAAGACTCAAACTTGACAGGAAGAATAGACAAGTAACTTTTAATGAAAAATAAGCATATATATGTTTTGAGATACATGCATTTAAACACATGAAAGACAAGTTGTGACTGCTAGGTTAGGAATACAAGGGAAGAGAAACAATTTGAGTCAGTGTACTATAGACTACCAAGACAGACAGGGGATCTGAATAATACTATCTTGGACCAGATTACAAAAAAATCAGTGAGGAATACTACAGTAGTAGTAATAGAAGACTAGAGCTAACCAGTATCCCTCGATGGTTTTACACATTGTTTTGGTTTTTAGAATATTGATGTGGTGTTAACCAAAAAGGAAGAGCAGGCTGAAGAAATTAACACCGTACAAATTTTGGGAGGATGTAACCCTATCACCTTCAGTTTGGAGAATATGATGGATTGAAACAGGTGACATGTAGAGGACATTCCTGTTCCACTCCTACTTTGCTTAATAGAATAGAATAGAATATTTTTGGCCAAGTGTGATTGGACACACAAGGAATTTGTCTTGGTGTAAATACTCTCAGTATACATAAAGAAAAGATACATTAGCTAAGAATCAAGAATCATAACATACAACACTTAATGATAGTCACAGGGTATAATCAACAATCAAATCATATAGTCAATATAAATCGTAAGGATATAAGCAACAAAGTTACAGTCCTACAATCACAAGTGGGAGGGGATGGGTGATAAGGAGTGATGAGAAAATTAACAGTAATAGTAGTGCACACTTTGTAAATAGTTGAACAGTGTTGAGGGCATTGTTTGTTTAACAGAGTGATGGCTTTCAGGAAAAAAAACTGTCCTTATGTCTAGTTGTGCAGTGCTCTATAGTGTCATTTTGAGGGAAGGAGTTGAAACAGTTTATGTCCGGGATGTGAGGGATCTGTAACTATTTTCACAGTCCTCTTTTTGACTCGTGCAATATATACAAGCCCTCGAACGAAGGCAGGCTGGTAGTAATTGTTTTTTCTGCAGTCCTAATTATCCTCTGAAGTCTGTGTCTGTCCTGTTGGGTTGCAGAACGAAACCAGACAGTTATAGAGGTGCAGATGATAGACTCAATATTTCCTCTGTAGAACTGTATCAGCAGCTCCCTGGGCAGTTTGAGCTTTCTGAGTTGGCGCAGAAAGAACATTCTTTTTTGTGCTTTTTTGATGATGTTTTTGATGTTAGGTGTCCATTTTAGGTCATGTGATATAGTAGAACCTAGAAATTTGAAGGTCTCTACTTTTGATACTGTGTTGTCTAGTATTGTAAGAGGTAGTAGTATGGGAGGTTTCTTCTAAAATCTACCACTATTTCTACGGTTTTGAGTGTGTTCAGTTCCAGATTGTTCCAGTTACACCACGAGGCAAGTTGTATAACCTCCTGTCTGTATGCAGATTCATTGTTGTCTCAAATGAGACCAATCACTGTTGTGTCTTCAGCAAACTTCAGTATTTTAACAGATGGATCGTTTGAGATACAGTCATTGGTATATAAGGAGAAGAGAAGTGGAAATAGCACACAGCCTTGGGGAGCCCCTGTGCTGATTGTACAGGTATTGGATGTGATTCTGCCCAGCTTCACCTGCTGCTTCCTATCTGTTAGGAAGCTTATGATCCACTTATAAGTGTGTTCAGGTACCGCTAGTTGGTTTAATTTACTTAGAAGAATGTCTGGAATGATGGTATTGAATGCTGGATTGAAGTCTACAAAGAGGACCCTTGTGTAGGTATTTGGAGATTCAAGGTGTTGTAGGATGTAGTGCAGAGCCATGTTAACAGCATCATCTGTCAATCTATTTGCTCGATATGCAAACTTCATGGGATCTAACAGTGGATCCATGATGGTTTTCAGATAGGACAGCACAAACCTTTCAAAGGTTTTCATAACTACAGATGTTAGAGCAACTGGTCTGTAGTCATTCAGTTCCTTGATGGAGGGCATCTTTGGCACTGGGATGATGGTAGAACATTTGAAGCAGGCAGGAACATAGGACATCTCTAGTGATCTATTGAAGATTCGGGTGAAGATGGGGGCCAATTGGTCAGCACAGACTTTTAAGCAAGAAGGAGTTATCTTGCCTGGCCCTGGTGCTTTTCCAGGCTTTTGTCTGTATAATAGATCTTGCACTTCTTTTTCTGTGATCACCAGAGATTGTGAGCCCAATGGATTGGGGCCAGTTGTAGGAGGGTTGGCTGTTGTTGGAGTGTTTGAGATGTGGGTTGTGGAGATAGGTGGCTGTAGTTTCTTTTCAAAGCTGCAGTAAAACACATTCAAGTCATCTGCTAGTTGTTGATTTCCTTCTGCCTGGGAAGAAGGTTTGCTGAAGTCAGTGATGTTTTTAAGAGTTTTTCACACGTTTGCTGGTTCATTTGTTGAGAACTGATTCTTTAACTTTTCAGAGTAGCTTCTTTTTGCTGCTCTGATTTCTCTTGTTAATACATTTCTGGCCTGGTTGTATAGCTTTCTGTCACCTTTTCTGTAGGCTTCCTCTTTGGAATGACATAGCTGCTTAAGTTTAGCTGTGAACCAAGGTTTATTGTTACTATATATTTGCAGGTTCCTTGTTGGTACACATAAGTCTTCGCAAAAGCTAACATATGATGTTACAGTATCTGTGAGCTCATCTAAGTCTGCAGAGGCATCTTCAAAAACATTCCAATCAATGCAATCAAGGCAGGCCTGGAGTTTCAGTTTTCCCTCATCCGACCAAGTCTTACAAAAGATAGTTGTATTTAAGTAGTTTTAAGCACAAAGTTGACACAGAGAGGAAAATAAAAAGACTAATGAAGATGGAAACCTCTTGTAGCAATTCAGAAAGCTGTAGCCCTGGCAATGCAGCAAAAAGTTCTTTAGGAAATTCAGTACCAGCAATTAACTCTTTGTGTATCTAGATAAATGTGCAGATGATACAAAAAAGGTATTGTGCCACCTTTATTTCTGAAATATTGATGCCAGTATTGCAAGGAGAAATTGAGGTAGTTGAGGTGATTATTGTAGACAAACTTCCGATATCCACTGTTTGCATTTTGCATTCTGGTTGTGCATCAACAATATAACTTTTCATGTTGGTTTTAAATATTCAAAACTTGGCTTATAGATTTCTGTTATGACATACTTAAAGTTAAGTTTAATTAGGTGATATGCAACAAATCAGGGCTATTGTATGTATGATGTAAACTAGTTCATGCCATCTTCAATGACTATGATTATGAAATGATAACACATCCTAGATGTTTAAGTCAAATGTTGAATTATACAATTAGTATTATATATTTCTGAAGTATTTTCATGGTGCATTTGAAAGAGCTATAGGTTTGGAAATGGGAAGATAAATATATAAAATGGATCAAGTTCTCAGAAATCTGTAATCTTCATGAGGCTTCCTCGGTTTCAATTGACTTCAAAAGCTAATTTGTTAACTTTAAATTTGCATTTTTATTGGCTCTGGTTGAATATTGGTTTAGGTGAAATTCCCATATTTACCAAATATAGGGAAAGGATAATCTATGTAGAAGAGGATAGCATAATCTATGAAAAACAGTAATCGATAAAAGCGATGTTTTTGTCTTAAGTAAAAATACTTCTTCCCCTGTCATCCTCCATTTTTCTCATGGAACTTACAGGTCCTCTGACCCTATCATGGCTCTGGGCAGGATTGGGTGTAATTTAAAGCAATCCAATACAAGCAATAAAAGCAAATGTACAGAAAGAAACAAAACATGAATTCTAATGAGCCAATCATCCCACAAGAGTCCAACACCCATTTAAGCCCCCAGGTAGAATATAGAACAAGGTTTAAATAAGGTCAGCACAAACAATTGTACATGGAAATTAAAATGTTTGTAAAGTAGAAAATAAGGATTTGCAAACATTATCTATCCTTTAATTCTGTTGCTCTGAATGCTTATCTTCTGCTTATGTTATCAGGCAACTTTAGAAATATAATAAATAAATAATGAAACAAGTACTGCTTCTTATTCTTTGAATAAGGCTTTAGTTTCTCAACTTTCATCTTCACATATCTGCTTTTGAAGTATTGAGCTAAATAGTAAAAGGAGATGCACAGGCAGAGTGTTATGACTTATATGTGTGTATCTTTAAACATGGAAGACAAGTGATACGGGCCTGATGAATCAGGCTGAAGGGAATTTAACTAATCCTCACCATCCCAGGGAGAAAGAGACATATGGCACATTGTACAGATGCATACATGAATATATAAATATAAATATGTTGCCTCCTTATAGAACCATCTGATATAGACAGTTAACAAATTTCATGCAACCATACTACCCATGTACATATGCATACCACATACATGCATTAGGATAAAAGAAAAAGTATAAAGTCAATATTAAACAGTATAATGTTTGTGACAAATAATTTAGAGGGCAGAATTTGTGTAAAATCAGCCTACTGATTGTTCATATCATTAATGAACATTAATGAAATCAGAATCAATGGCCTTTAACATATATAAACCTGCCTTCTATTGAGGACATGTATGAGTCAAAAAGCAGGCTGTGAAAATATCTACAGACCCCTTACATCCTGGACACAAATTGTTTCAACTTCTGTCCTCAAAAGAACACTATAGGGCACTGCACACCAGAACAACTAGACGCAAGGCCAGTTTTTTCTCGAATGCGATAACTCTGCTAAATAACTAATTCTTATAACATTGTCAATCTAGTAAGACTGTATTACTATTCTTCTTCTCATCCTTCCTATTACCTATCTCTTCCAACTTGTGACTATAATTGTGTTGCTTGTATCTTTACAATTTATGTTGTTTTATTATTCCCTAGTATGATTTGATTGCTTATTAGTAACCTATGACCCTAGTGTGATTTGATTGCTTATTAGTAACCTATGACTATCACTAAGTGTTGTATCTATGATTCCTGATGAATGTATTTCATTTTTTCTTTATGTATACTGAGAGCTTATGCATCAAAGACAAATTCCTTGTGTGTCCAATCACACTTGGCCAATAAAGAATTCTATTCTAGCTATTCTAATACAGGAATTAGAACTGGCAACAAGAATAACTATATCTTTGAGAATATCTGATTGTACCATTTATTCAGAATTTATCCTCATCAAAGAGAGGTCAGAATAATCAGAATGAATCATATATTAATATGGTCACATTTGCTAACTTGTTCTCATCTCAGCTAGTATCTATTTTTTTCCTCTTTCCGCCAATTGTAAACTATTCATCATTCATGTTTCCAACCCCAATATTGCACTGCAATAAATACAACACTCTTATGCAAAGGAGATAGTACAACTCTTTGAGGTTCTGGTGGTAGCTTTTCTTTTGACCAGAATATAATGTCCCAGCATTAGTAGTGATCTTGCAAACATAACCCAAGTGCTTGTGAAGCACTATAAAATCAATGAATCAGCCAATCAATCGCCTGACCGTGCAATTTAATTGTCTCACTCCTGTGGCTGGGTGATAGCCACAGATTCTCTGCAAACTGCCAAAAGAAACATTGTATTGCATTTTCAGATGTAATCCATAGTCTCTTTGGCAGAAATAAACCACCTGTGGTCATTTATGTGCAAATATAACATGTGCCGAGGGGCCTTTTGGAAGAAAAGCTTTCGATCTGTGTTCATGACTAAGGAGCTGTAACAGAAGCAAATAAACATGTTCATTTCCTCCTTGCTCACATCTTTCCAGCTGAGCTTTTGTTGCCCTACACTTTGCTTCACCAAGTTAAAGCAATGGAAGTGGCATTTTGCATTAAGAGAATGGCTGGTGAGGAAGAGAAAGAGCCATAAAGTGCACTTAATGCAACTCACTATGGTATTGGAGGTTACAGCTAGAGCTGAAGTGAATGAGGCTCATTTCCTCATCAGCAGTGAATTCCCCAGACAAGAGCCATTAAAAAGTCAACAAGGTCTAGCTTTTCTTCTCTTTTTCCCACAGGAATTGCACAATATAGCTATTGCATTAAGTACATTGCCTTTCATTGTGAACTGGGTGATTAATATAAGAACAGCATTTAGATGACAAGGAAAACTGGAGCAAGAGAATCTTAAGACTGTTTGATGAGTTGTTACCTTATTCCATTGTACGCTATAGTAACTAAAGGCCCTGTTTTATAGACAATTGGGCCTAAAGCTTTTTTTTCATTAAAAAAAAAAAACTCTAACAATTTATTACAGTTTATGAAAGCTGGTCAATGTGGCATAATATTGTTGTTGTGTAGCAAAAATAAAACTACACATGGATTTGGCCTAAACAATAACCTCAATACTAATAATTGCACCATCAGCTACTGGTCTTTTACACAAGCTGCCTTGGGCATAAGACTAGTCATTGTCTCCCAAATCTGAAATGAGACCCATATCCCCTTCCTGCCTTTTCCTCCTCAAATTGCTAATTAAGCCCATTTCTCTAAGACAAATAGTATTCAGAAAAATGGTTTTCATTCAATTTGTTGCTAGACAACTTGCTTTTAGTGAAAGTTGATAGAGTCTGATTTTTTTCTTTATTTTTGTTATTAATGGTCTATGGCCAAAGATTATGTGTAAATTTCTTTCACATTTGGAACTATATAAGACAGATAGGAAGAATTTGAGCTATACTAACTTCTGACACTCCCAACATAAAAGTAAGCTAAAAATGCATTGATATTTCTTAAGCATTTTGAGAATAGGGTAAACAAGCTGATGTCACTTTTAGAAAAAGCCTTTTGAGAAACTGTAAAACAATTCCTGGACTCACTGGAGAAGAGCCTAGTGCTGGGAAGGATTGAAGGCAAGAGAAGAAAGGGATGGCAGAAAATGAGGTGGCTGGATGGAGTCACTGAAGTAGTTGGCCTGAGCTTAAATGGACTCTGGGGGATGGTAGAGAACAGAAAGGTCTGAAGGAACATTGTCCATGGGGTCACGATGTGTTGGACACAGATTTCACTACTAACAATAACCAAAATATTTCATCAAGGAACTATTTTTATGTAATAATACTGAGTGCTTTATGTACAAAAAGGGGAAAGCAGAGTTGTCTACTTCCTTCTCCAGCATCTGGGGGACTAAATTTTTCTCATCCTTTATTTCTGCCATGTCAACAAACAATAGCATGCTGTTAAAAGTGACATCTTTAAAGATCACCAGGGATTTTGTTCAGCTCATCAACTAACATAAAAAGGAAGAGAGTCTTCCATTGTCCACCAGATCTTGACCATGATATCTTATAAAGTAACTTCAAAAATAGAATTACAAGCTTTCCAATTTGATGTCCATATCTTGTATTAATTAATTTCACCAATATTTGATAATTTACAATTCTAAAGAATACAGGATTTATCACATATCTTGCTGTTGTTCCATGTAGAAAGCAATTGCCTGATGCATAACATCTATTCAAAGCTCACTTAATGAGTTTTTTTCATTTAATCAAGTATTTTTATTGAAAAATCAATAATATATTCCATCTACAAGTCAGCATTTTTTTTATTTATTTCTTCCTACCCCAAATGTTATGATACCTAGACTATAACAAGACCAAAAGGGAGACCAAGAATTTGAAAAAGCTTAAAATCTAAAATAGGAAAAGGGCAGGAAGCACCAAATATTTACATGGCTGATAAAATCTCAGTTTAGCTGTTTTTTAGTCAGCTATACAGTTTCCTCATCTGTTTTATATTTATTCTGTCATAACTATGCAACACACATGTTTGAACTGAAGCCACAATGATCTGAAGAATGGAATTCCCCTTCATCA
Source organism: Pseudonaja textilis (assembly GCF_900518735.1). The sequence continues at coordinate 8,803,068 of NW_020769349.1, read as the reverse complement.
GAAATAAACTCTGTATCATAATAATACACGCAGTATATGTAAAATGCTGTGAGGCTAAGATGTACGCATTAACCGCAATTCATGTGACTGAGTTATGACAAGTAATCCTAACTACTAATGGTAATCATGGGTAATCAAGGCAATCAGGGGTAATAAGGAGTAATGAGGGAAACTCATTATAAATACCGAATCCCAGGAAACTTGGGTTAGATCTGACTTTATTTTATTTGCTTAGCTATTGTCTTGGACTCCTTGCAGAGGAAGGAATAAAAATAAGCTTTTGTGTTACCAAATACTGAAGCGAAGAATGTCTTATTTTCTCCCCGCATTTGTGCCAAAGAGAAGTTGAGATATTCTAGAATAGTCTTCAGGGGACTACTCTATCTCTATGGGTATCATATTCAGCTTTCTTTTAAGGTTTTGCTTAAATATTTTTGATGTTTTTGTCCAACTAACTTATAAGAGCTGAGGTGGCACAGTGATTCCAATATAGTCGTCTTCTCCTTCTCTCCTCCCTCTTCCTCTTCTTCCTCTTCCTCCTTCTCCTCTTCCTCCTTCCTCGTTTTTCTTTCTTCATATTCCTGCTTATTCCTGCAAGTGTGGGGTCTGCTTTTGGGATCATTGAATGCCACTTAGCACGGTCAGCTCTGTCTCCAGGGTGCAGGCCCGAGGTGTGCATATCTTTGTTGATGGTGTCTTACCATTTCTGTTTTGGATGCCTGTGAGGTTGTGGCCAATGACTTCTAGTTGGTAGGCAGTGCAGTAACTCACTGCTTACTTCAGGAGTTCAATTCTGAATAGTTCAAGGTTTACTCAACCTTCAGTCCTTCCAAGGTCAGTAAAATGAGGACCCAAATTGTTGGGGGAAATATGCTGACTCTGTAAACCACTTGGAGAGGGCTGTAAAGAACTGTAAAGTGTATATAAGTCTAAGTGCTATTGCTATTGCCTCATCTTGGGGAAGAGAGCGAGTTTACTATGACATTGCACTCTGTGACCTACTTATTACCTTCAACACTGAGACACAGGTAGGAAAGATCAAGGTTTGCATCGCTACATCACAATACATATTTAACTGTTTATTTGTTGATAATTTGTTATCACAGTTGGTTAATGGATACCCATGCTGTATGCCTATGTGCACATCTGATTTGCTTTACAAATCTAGTAAAAGATATTGACAAATTGTTTCCCTACTTATGCAAAGAACCAAGCTAACTTCAATACATTCTTATCTTTGCCATATATAGCCAAGGACAATCATAGAAGTATAAAGCTTGAATTAAAAAGTATCAAAAGTAGATGTTTGAAAACTCTGTTTTCTTTCAGTATACACCAGCTTAGCCAAAGGGATTCAACCATATGTTATGACCTTCATTTGCAATCATATACACTCAGGCAGCCTCTATGAAAATGAGCTGCAGATGAAGAATGCTTAATGAATGCCTTGAAGAAAGCTTTAATTTGTGGATAATTCACAAATCCAAAGAAAAGATGTGAAATGGATGATTTACTAAGTCATGAATAAAAAGAATAATTAATTTCTGGACTGGATGGTTTTCTGCCTAGCTGCTGCTGAAACAAGAAGCTTTTGCTTGGCAAGGGCAAACTTTTCTCTTGGAAGGAAAGGTCAGGTTTTTTTCATGCTAAAAAGGGAACTTATTGCTTGTGGATATCTCTGCCTATTTGACAAGGATATACTTCCTAAAGCAGCAAATCCTCTGCTAAGTGCACCCCTTTCTTATTTGTAGCATTGTGGTCATTAACTTGGTCAAATAGTGCATACAATTACCTGCAGTTTGTAAACATTCATAAGCACTACAGTCAGGTAGATTGTAACTCCATGACCTAAGAAACAGCAAGCTCAAACCAGCATAAAGACATTTCATAATAAGAGGTAGATATTGATTGAATGGGCACAGATACAGATATGACAAAAAGCATGAGAAGAAAAGGAATGCCCCTTTATTATTTCTCTGTAAACATAGTTGTCCCTGGAAATAAGAATTTCTTTTGACAAAATTCTGTGTGGGAGTAGCCACATATTTATAGTATTGTTTCATTTTTGTTCTTAGTTTTATCTGCTTTTTAAAAAAAGAATAGTTAATGTTATTCAGCTCCAAAATATGTTAGAAATGTATAACTGAAATGCTCTAGGAGCTAAAATATTGTTAATTATCTTTTTAAAGAAGAATGGAACTGCAATATGTTCATATTACATGTTCCCTAAAAGGGATGCTTCCCTTAAGGCACACATCTTAAATTTCCCACATTAATATCTTGTATTTAGCATTTTAACAAAAACTATCACCTTCTATGAATCTCATTAAAGTATTAAGATCAGGTACACAGGGAGAATATAATCTTAAAAATTCCTAGATGGAGATTTTGTCAGGATAAATGTAGCCTGCTAGGGGTTTGTGGTATGGTGAAAAATATCCACTGAAATATCTTCTCTTTGCCCATTGTTGGTAAAGACATTTCTATTTTGACATCCTTTTCATGCCAACAAAATATTACTTTATTTAAGACTCTATTTAAATATTTTACCTTACCATGTTATTACATTTTAGAATATTATTACACTTTACATCAATTATAATTTATGACATCTTAGTTTGAAATTGTTTTAAGACCTTATGAAAGTGCTAGGAATGCTGGAGAAAAATGTGCCTATAAATAAATCCTCTACTTAAGGCTCCTGCCCAGCTCACAGTATGTCAGAGACCTACATTCTTTCTGTTTATAACACTTTATGATTTCTTTATCCAGGTGTCCTGAAACTAGGGCATAACAATGAGGGCATACATTATCCAGATACCAAAATTAATAAACTATTTTTTCAGGAAACATAATATAATCTACAATTTCATGTGGAAACACTTTTTTAAATAAACATTTCAAAGTGATGGCAAAGATTTAAAAAAAAACACTCCTAGGTTTGCCTTTGGGACTAAAAACAATGTTTTGTCTTCTTAAAAAATAAAAATTAAAAAGGGGGGCAGTAGAATTTAGTTAGCTGTTATCTGAGAGACCACATTTCATTATTCATGGCAATGCTCATGCATATTACATCAGATTACAAACTGAGGAGTGTATGGAAGCAAAATTATGCTGTAGCCTATTTAGTAATGCTGGACTGTTGGGAAAAAGCATTTCACAAATCTGTCTCAAAGGATGTACCACTTCTGAATCTCTTTTATTTGAGATCCCAACCAATGTCTGTCAATGTCATGGCCACAGTGAACATGTTCTGAAGGTAGGAATGAAGTAAGGAATACTCTAAAGTAGGCAGACAATATGAAGAATGAATTACAACAAAAGCAATGCCTTTACTTGCTGAAAAAGAAATGTGGAAAAAAATACAATATAGCCTGAATGCAGAATGGATCTTTCTTACATACTAATCAAATTGGTCAAAGAATATTGAGTGGTTTTATTCCAGAAAAAAAGATGGCTAAAGAAGACTAAAGTAGACGCTTATAAAATGAGAATGATGTGAACAGACAGTGATAATTTCCAACAAACTAAAGTGCTATCATGGGACCATCCACTGAACAAAAATTGCTAGTAGATTTGGAGCAAGTTTCTTCCCCCCCCCCCCCCCCCCCCCGCACACCAATTTATATAAATTGAGCCCAAACTAGATGTAATACACACAGTTAAGGATTTTCTTTTTGCTAATATTTTTTTCCTTTTAATGAAATCACATTCATGATTAAGTTAAGGTGAAAAATATGGTCTAGAGCTATTCAGCTACAAAAGTAACATTGACTTCCATATTTCCATATTTAGTGACATTTTATAGAACTCATAAGCAGGAATTCTACCCAAACTGCTGCCTTTTTCTGTCATTTTACAAGGATCACATAAATGTGCATAGCTGCAACTACCGATTACCAAATCCCTTTAGCTTTAGGATCTTGTGAGAAAACACTGGTTTGTACAATCAGCAGCAACAATAAAAATTAAACTATTCCATAATATGCTTAATTTTACTACTTAACAATTGTCTTCTAAGAATGAGCCTCGTGATTGGTATTTCATTCTATTGACGTCAATTTTTTTTTAAACCCACTCTTTCTAATTGTTCAAATATTTTCTCTTCTACGTTTTGAACCTATAAGGAGCTTGTTAACGGATATTCTTCCTTTACATGCTCGGTAGGGAGGGGGCATGTATATCTAAATCAATCTGTGATTCCATGATTCCAAATGAGTTTTGGGATGATCTGAATATAGTAGATGAAGAAAAATTATCCCTCCTTTTTAATATATCACAGATATATTAAAGATATATTTCATACTATGGTCATGTAGCAAATAAGGGAAATGAAGAATGGACCAGAGAAGGAACAAACCCTAAATTAGTTGAATTGCAGGAAACTGTTCATGGATATTTACTGGCAAGCAATGTTCAAATTACATGTTTAGATTTCCTGCATATCCTTTGCAGCTTCTATTAACCTCATTTTGAACTATTGCAAATTTCAGGCCATTTTCAAAGGAAACTGCACAGAAAGCAGATGTCTACAAGTTAAATACTCACAACTAGTGCATGAACATCTTTAAAAATATATTCTATTCTTTCTTCCCAATCTGGAAGAATACCTCTCAAATAGATAAACCACATTCTGTAGCATTGTGGGTCTTATGAGAATTCAGAGCAGTTTGTGTTATACTTTATTTATTGCCCTGTACACTGCAGTAAATGATTTAAGAATTTTTTCCCCTGCACACAACACTATGAGTAATATTATTTAAAAGATAATTGCAGATTAATTAATAAGTAAAGGTACTCTTAGCTGTTAGAAATTGTTTTATACTGCTTCTATTTAGGCTACTGAAATGGGGGAATAACATTTATCAAGATACCACTGAATAAGGGTGACATTAATATACTTTGCTTATTTCAATTTATTTAATTTTATGCAATTATCTACTCTAGACTGTCATTTTTGCCATTAGGTCAGGGCCTGCTTTTAGGCTAATTTTATGTTGAACATTATGAATTACAGAGTGTGCAGTTGCTTCTCCAGCAATTGAAAATTAATGTATTGTTTTAATCTATTGAAACCTGAACAGAATACTTCTTCCTATTCCTACTCTTTGCTTCAGACAAGAATGTATGACCTATTCCAGACAGTAGGCCAAACTTGTTCCCTGAGTAGAATTTCAAAGTCTGCACTCTGAAACATGAATGGGACCAGGACTAAAGTATGATTTAAAAGTTAATCTAATTCAATGAAATGTGGTTAGCATTACTTTTCATATTTATTATTTTTTAGCTATATGTCAATTTAAAAACTACAATTTGGCACAGCATCTGAAGGAGATTTGGATGCCATACTGAATGAGGGTGTCAATCCTTTGAAGTAGTCCAGAAAAAAACCACCAAACACGAACTACATCTACTTTTATTGTAAACTGTTTATTGTTTAACTCTTACAGTTAAAGAATAATGAAAATATGTCTATGGCCCCTTTGCCTTTATAATCCAAGAAATTAGGGAGACATTGCCACAGTCTCCATTCTTTTGCCTCTTATCTGACCATTGTCTGGTTTGTGGCTCATCCTACTTTCCCTACTGTCTCTCAAGGACATTCTTACAGACCATTATGGAGTGCAGAAGAAAAAAGGCATAAAACCTATATGTAATTGATCTGAAATATCCTATAGATAATGAAATAATTTGAAATAATTACTATAATAGCAATAGAAATATAATACATTTTACCATATAACGTGGTTAACATCCAGTATGTGTCAATTCAGAGGTGGTAATATTGGTAGTAGTTCCACGGCTCTAATGATTTCTTGTGATTTACTTTTTTATTGTCCTCCAATGGTACTTTTAGCACTTTCCTTGCAAATAGTTTTCATGGCAATTTTCAAAACTGCCCCAAAAAGACTGATGGCTTAAAGGGAAGAAAGGAAATTTCATTTTATGCTGATCCCTTCTAAAATCTTAAACTGAGATGGGAAGTAATGAATTGTGAAATTATATTATCAGACTGAGATGCATTTTTCCATCAGTTGCATATCCCAGGATATTCACCTTTGGAATCGTCAACAATATGGAAACAGAGATGACCTTGCTATCTTTTTCCCCCCTGCTTTTAGAGGTTTCTCTTCAACTTCAAGTAAATCAGTTCCATTTGTGCCCTAGTTTCATAATAATTCATTATTAAATGTAAGTTACCTCTGCTCCAACCTCTATATCATCAAATCCCAAAAGGACACAGAAAAACAGGAAAGAAAAGCATTTATTTTTTTCTTGAGAGTAGGATATGAATCTGTGGGAGGAGTCCAGAAAGTGTATATAGAACTTATTTTGCTCTCAAAACTTCTTTCCATCTCCCTTTCTTAGGAAAAATGAAGAAAAGGCTGTTTGACAATAATTGTTTGGTACATTTCTGACAAGCTTGGAAGCTCTGCTATTCACCAGGCATCTCCCACTCTGTGCTGTTTTCCAATGAGGGCCCCCCCACCTCATGCCTGACTGACTCCTCTCTTGATTTATAGTAATTAGGTGCCTCACAGTCAGGCCAGAAGTAAATCTCAGTTTGCTCCTTTTCCCAGAGAAGACAAGCACCATTTGTATGGCATTATCATGGCTGACATTTGTTTACTTACAGGTGTCACATTGGGATCCCAGATGGTAAAGCAGCACCATTTGCTTGTGGAATCTTTCCCCATTTTTCCTATCATCTACAACTTTAAGTTCTTTTCAGCCAAACTGACTTAAATGGGACAGTATGCTTTGGTATACTTTCATTTTTTTTTTCAGAATCACAAGCCTATCATCATAGGAATAGAACTAATACCCTCACCTCTCTTTTGAAATCATTAATATAACAGAAGGAGGGAGGCATTTGAGTATGTTTTAGTTCAAGTTTGTAATTTGAGTGCTGTCTCAAACTTGGATTTCAAAACTGTTATGGAGTACTAGCAGGAATACTAGATCTTTTATAAGACTCTAATCCTGCCAAATTTCATTTGGTTGCTTGCAAGATTTTACAACTATGTATTTTTGAAAAATGCATGTCAGGATGATATCATGACATACATAATTACAGAGATTGGCAAGACAGAGAAAAAAAAGAAGTTTTATATTTAGCCATGCCACTTCATTCTAGAACAAGGGTCTTCAAATTTGGCAAGCTTAAGACTTGTGGACTTCAACTCCCAGAATTCCTGTGCGAACAGGAGAGGAATTCTGAGAGTTGAAGTCCACAAGTCTTAAAGCTGTCAAGTATGAAGAGCCCTGTTCTAGAAGGAGTTTGGCCTGACACCCATTTACTTATTGTCAAGAGATTTATATGTGACCTAATCAGGTAGAAAAGACAGTCTGGACCTATATTTGGAGTACCAAGAGCTTGTTGATCTCTCAGCTCTGTAGCCAAACCAACACCAAAATATAACAAACTATTAATACAAGAGGGTGCAAATTAAGGTGTGCAGAAATTGAAACCTGAAAAAGTGAATGAAGTTGAAAGTAATTTTAGCTTTGCTACCCAAAAAAGCTCTGATAGGCAGAGTTTAATGAAGCATTAAAGTGATTGGCTATTCATGCCCATCACGATCTCAATCTCTAAAGAAGGAATTGAAGTTGCTGCAATTGTATATCATATTTTATAACCTCAGAAGCTGTGAAAAAGCTATCAAGTTTGTAAAGTGTTTTGAGAGTATATAAAGTACTTTGAAGCCACTTAATTGTATTGCTTTGGAGCAGGTTTCCACTTCAACTGTGAATCTGCTTCATGTGGTACTTGTGTATAAGGTCCATTAAATCAACATTCCTTCAAAGCCTTACTCATTTCCATTCCTCATTACATCAAATGATCTGGGCAAATGCTGTAATTTTAATGAGCCAACAGAGATTTTGAATCCTGGTTGAATGGTGCCAATGGCTGTTTCCTCAGGCTTATAAAACCACTGGAAGGACCATTGCATCTCTCCTCTCTTCTAAGAACATGGAAAAATAAATATGAGTTTGAAAGTGGGTGTGGCAATGTCAATCAATTTTATGATGATAGCAATCTTTCAAAATCTAACCATTTTGCATTAGGAACAGATATGGATATTTTCTTTTCTACTCCAGTTCTATTTGTGAATAACCCAAGGAAAGAAAGAATCTGATTAAGAGCAATTTTTTATGTAGCAACTGCTACGCAAAGAAAAAAAATATTACTTTTGCTAGCATATTGACAACTGTCATAGCTGTTGAAAAATATACTGGCATTTCACATTTGCCAGGAGATAAGGAAGGGTTGCTATCACAATTAAGAAGGAAAGCTGCCCTGTACAATGGTGCTGTAAAAATAGATCTTCAAGGCGCTTGCTTTGCTCTTTTGTAACAGAAATAATACCATTTTATTTAATAATTAATTTCTGTGTGCAAAACAGCCATACTTTACTTTGAGGAGGCATTTTCCACCATAGAGACCACTTGGTTTGCTTCACAGAGGCACAAATAGGCTCAACAAGCATTTCAATTTGCTCCTTGTCTGGAAATTGTAAAGTTGGAAGAGGTTTTGGCATATGCATTCTGCATTTATAGCAGCTTTTCTTCTAACGTGAAGGGCAAGATAGAACATCGATTTGCTGAGGAAATTTGAAGGAGAGCTATGTACAATCTTGATCAAAGCAAAACACCCATTCAAAACTTTCCACAGATCTAATAATTTCCACGTTTGCTTCTCTCTCTTTCTCTCTTTCCCCCCAAATCTGTTCTCCTTTTATAATAAGACATTTAATTACACAATTAAGGTTAGGGACTGACTCATTGCTAATTTCTGTAAGCCATTGTGGGATTTTTAAGTAAACAGTAGAACAAAAATGCCTGAAACAATTAAAATATACCATATGCAAAAAACATGCTGCTTTTCACCATACTGTGAGAGTCATTTAGTAAAACCTACAACCTCATCTTGCTTAAAATACTTACTGTTTTAAATTATAAGGAATGTATTTATTCACCCTAAAATTTTGCCAGACGTGTTTTTATAACAAAGTAAATATTTGAATGTCTAAGAAAACTAAATAACTAATGTTGCAAACAATCAGTTATATTCAGGGGTGGGATTCAAATTTTTTAACAACCGATTCTGTGGGCATGGCTTAGTTAGTGGGCATGGCTTGGTGGTCATGTGACTGGGTGGACGTGGCTTGGTGGTCATGCTATTGGCTGGGCATGGCCAACTCAGTATCACTCACATCAAGGAATGCATCTCCTTGCCTGGCCTCTCATGACTGTGGGGATGCTGCAACAGTCATAAGTGTGAAAAATGGTCATAAGTCACTTTTTTCCAGTGCCATTATAATTTTGAATGGTCACTCCACACAAGCAAAGTACCAGCAACAAAAGCAAAAAAAAAAAAACTCCAGAGAAGTTCCTGAGACAGGAAGGATTAGGATTAGGCCAGTAATTTCTTCTAACAACCAGTTCTCTGAACTGCTTAGAATGTTAACAACTAGTTCTAACAAATAGGTGTGAACTGGTAGAATCCCACCCCTGATTATATTTCTGCAGACAGTACAGAGTCCAGAGTTTCTAATGCAATTGATTGAATTATGTAGCATTTTAGCTCATAATCCTTTTCCAATTTTGCCTTTTAGCAAAGGTTCAAAGCACTCCTTAGATGGTGAAATATTTCTGTTTGCTTTTTGTCAGGTGAAAACTGCCGAAGGAAAACTGCTGGACTTTTTAGCTTCTTTCAGAAGCTGATATTTTCCATAGTGACCTATGATGGCTCTTAGTGAACAGCAGAAGTAGGGACTTAATCTTACATTATTCTTAATCACTCTAATAGAGCTAAAAGCTGCAGTCAGAAATGAAGCAAGCACATAGTATAATGCCCTTTTCAACATTTTAGACCCTAGGCTATATTCCTTTAAAGTGCAATTGCTTTATTTTTATTTGTTTTATCTTTTGCTGTTGGAAGTGTAACTTTCTTACCCTTGAGTCTTTAACAGTTCACAAATTACTGGCCAAGGGGCAACAGTGGGGTACTGATGGAGAGTAAAGGATTTACTCTGTGGAAGGAGAGTTGGTTATTCTTGTGTCTGCTGAAGTAAACTGTGGATTATGAAAGCTTATTCTTTTTAGTAAAATGTATTAGGTTGTAAAAGATGTATTCTATGTCTTTTCTTCTGTTATCAGTCTGCATGACCACGAGATTGCTATTGCAGATCATTCCTTTTGGCCTTTATTCCCAGGCAAAATGCATGGAACATATGTTCCATAATTTTCCTGGTAGCATACAGCTAGTTAGGTACAATGCTTTGTCTATCTCTGTCATATATTTTCTTAAGTAAATCTTCTTTCTATTATAGTTATAAAGCTTGATTGCCTAATCATTGATCAGGGCACTTTTCCACAAATTCACATTCACAAATTCATTAAAATTATTTACAAAATGCACTGTGTAGGGAACTAAGGCAAAAATATACAAAAAAGTGTATTTTCAGAAATGTTAATCAAAGTATAAATTCTTATGCAACCTTACAAAAAACAAAGTTCATTAAAATTGATATCTTCATAAATATGAGAAAATATAAAAATAGTTGAAATATTCACAAAATAAATAAGAGATTGCAAAAAAAAAATTCACTCTTGATGCATTAGTATGAAACAGTCTTCCCCAAACGGATGCCTCCTTATCGGCAAAGAACTAAGATGATCAAAGGTCCCAAGATATCTGCACACAAAAAATTAACGACTGATCCAGAAGGATGAGAAACAAGGACAAAAATATAGTAAATGCTAATAATTTATTTTAAATTCACTAAAGGAAAATATATTTTTGTTTTCCAGTTTTTTAAAGACATATGTTTTATTTGTATGTCATTACTAGCTATATAAATGTTGTTTATAGCCTTTATTCAATTCTTTATTTCTTTGTACTTTATAGACAGAATCTTACCAGACTAAACCTATATTACTTCAAGCTAATAGATAATTGGGAGATTTGTGGAATGACTGTCCTAAATCTTTTCCTCTTCCCATGATCCATCTCTGAACTGTATTGTCCCCTATCTTGCCCCTTTCCTTGGAATGTGTTTTCTTCTTTCCCAGGAACCTGCTGCATTACTGGAGTCTATCACAAAAATGCAGATATAATTTCCAAATTCAACTTATCATTGCCTTGGAAATATCCTTGATGGTGGCTAGATACAATATGCTAAAGCCAAGCCAAACCTACCTATTGGCTCCAACAGCAACTAATGACTTAATATTAACGGAAAGAAGGATCAGAAGAGAATCAAATATTGAAATCTCCGATGGAGATATTGCTGATCTATGCAGATTAATTTTTGCAAGCCTTTTTTTAAAATTTACAGTTTATATTTTAGGACACTGTCTAATTGTGAAGATCATGCAATTGTATGATACAATGCAGTAGAGAAAGAAATGAGAGCAAAAAGAATAAAAACAATTGTGTTTCCTTTTTCCCCTCATATCCTATGGGAACAGTTTAATGCCAATGAAGTAAGCAAATATTAATGTATTTTAAAAACCTCTCAGATAAACACATTTTAGTTAATACTTCACTATGATAGTTAAAATTGAATGCGTAGTCTGGTTCCTAATCCCTATAAATAAATCTTTTCCTCCATCTCTTAATAAGCATTTCTATTGATTTCAAAGTCAATATATTATTCACAAACTGTAAGACAAAATATAGCAGGATCAGAGCCTTACATTGTAACCATATGTTGTTTCCCACCTCTTTGATATATTTGACTAAGCTTTTAGATATACAAGTATGATACTTTTGCCACTTGATAACTGTGATCTAATTTACTTTGCCACAAGAATAGTTTCTATGCATCATTCCCAGAGGAATATTTGGCTTCCTAACTTGTACTAGCTTTGAAGTAGAAGTCTCGCTTAATTCTGACATACGGAATCCTTTAAGAAAACATTACAGATTTGATCTGATATCTATTATATATAAATCTGTGCTTGCTTCTGTTTGTGTTGTTGAGAAAATGCTTACATTGTTAACGTGCTATATTAAATGCTCTTGCATTCTCCCCTGTTGACAGATATTATTGCGGAAAAACAGTTGTATTGCAGTTTGCCAGGTTGCTTCAAAATCAAGGTACCAGTTATTACTTATAAAGCCATTTATGCATGGATCCTGGTTACATTCTAGGCATTCTATGGGGTTACAATTCTATTATGTTTTAAATAATTTCTGTTATTGCCTATGACTAGGCACCTGTTCAAACCTTTACTGGAAGTGGTATATAAATGATTGTAATAAATAAATGAGGAAAGAAATACTGAAACATATTGTAATATATATATATATATATATATATATATATACACACACACACACACACACACACACACACACACACACACACACACAAATTGGAGAAGATGAAAAGCAAGCAAACAATGAAGCAGCAGCTTTTTTTCTGTAACGGCATAGATGGAACCTAGTTAATCTCAGTTTTAAAAGATCAAATTCTGGAAAGGAACGCTGAGACAATTTCTCTTTAGCTGCCCTTTTGTGAGCTGACAGAGTATCATATTGGATCTCCTGACTTATTATTATGGAAAATGAAATATAAAACCTTCCTATGACTTAGCATGTCATGTTCAAGGCAGGTCCAAAATGTCTTTCAGGTTTCCAATGTTAAAGTCAGGCATTGGAATTATTCCAAGAAAAAATAATCATCTGGAAAGTTTGTTCTATTGATGACTTGTGTCTAATATCCTTTCTAATATTTAAGCACAATTTATTTTACTCTCCCCCAGGGCAAGGGTCTCCAACCTTGGCAACTGTAAGACTTATGGATTTCAACTCCCAGCCAGCAAAGCAAAGCTGGCTGAGGACTTCTGGGAGTTGAAGATCACAAGTCTTAAAGTTGTCAAGGTTGAAGACCCCTGCCCTAGGCCATTGCAAAGTCACTTTAGTGTAGTGGTTAAAACATCAGGCTAGAAACCAGGGACTGTAAATTCTAATTTAAATTTAGGCATGAAGCTAGCTGAGTGACCAAGTCTGTCTTGTTCAATTGTAGGAAATAGATAATGGCAAAACACTTCTGAAATATTGCCAAGAAAACTGCAGGGACTTATCCAGGCAATCATCAAGAATCAACACTGACCCAAAGGTACGGGAAAAAAATGCTACCATGCTTATTATTTATTCTAACATTGAATGAAACATTATATTTTTTCTCTTCTCTTTTCTCTGTATATTAGAAACAGTGACGTAGAGTAAGACTTAGATAATTCCATTTAAATCAGTGAGATTTAATTTAATTATGGATAAAACCCCCATTAATTTAAGAGATTGAAATTCAGTTTACTACATCAACACATCTCCCAAAGTCTGGCAAAAAAAAGCAAAGATACACAAATAGTGCTGTGTTCAGTGTGCATCTGTTTACCAGAAAAAAACTGAAAAAGCCATAAAGCCTTTGAGATACAGTCACTGAGATACAGACAAAGCTTTAGACATTAAGATACAGAGAATTTTTAAGAGCTACTTTCAGGGCATTAATTGATTACACATATAACCAACCTGATGAAAGAGCAAAAATACATTAAGCATAATCAAATATATTCTCCAAGGTATATTTTATTCCCCAGTAGTAGCTGCTTTTATGCAACCTTTCCTATGATTCAATTCATACATATATATATATATATATATATATATATATATATATATAAAACCCTAATAATTCTTAGTGTACTTGAACCTCTGAAGCAATTTTCCTATGTATTATTGACATATGATATTGATAAAGGATAGATATTTACTATTTCTCATAACAATATTTTCCTGCCATTATAATGCTAATGACAAAGATCCATAATGTGATATGTAGAGTAAGATTTCAGGGACTAGAGGAAAGAGTTTTTGAGAAAATCTTAGAGCTAAAAGTGGACAAACACTAGACCTCTAGTTCTAAAATGAGAGAGATTGGGGTTGCCATTTCACTACAGGTATCAGCACTGAGCTAACCTTGCCTGGAGTTAAATAATGGAAATAACAATTGATCTACAATATGAGTATTTGGATAGTATAGGAATTACCAGATATTCTATGTGCTATTAGCAGAATTTGGAGTTTTGTGTGAGCATGAGAATCTAAAGGAATTTTGAAGTTAGTTAGTTTTGTTTAGGAAAACTAACTGGAAATGTAGCTGGTAATTGAGCTCAATTTAGGAAAACCTATTATATTGGACGAGCCATGGAGAGTCTGAGTGAATTGTGAATATATGAACTATTTTATTTGTGGGTGAAGAAAGAAAGCATCATTTTAATTTCTAGCAATACTCCAGACATGAGGACACATACACAAGCTGTGATAAATGCAGAAAAGTAGAAGTCCAATATTATCCAATAGCAGTACAGTCACCATTCAGTTACAGTGTTGTGTCTTCCCATTTTTCTGTAATTATTTGCTGTTATTTGAGAAGAAAATAAGCTTAGTCCAAAACATTCTATACAGAATGCATAATTTACATCTTTAAGAAAGATTATGTCTGTTCTGGTTAGTCTTTTCTTTAATTATCTTCATAAAAGCAAGTCTGAATTCCTGGAAGGTTTAGTTCCTATCTGACTGATTGCTTTTATCCCAGAGATATGGGAGACAAACAGAATAATTTATAATCCTTATTTTTTTTTAACTTGCACATCTGGGCAAGATTCTGCATGTCTATTATTTACTGTAGTCATTATTTATTTTAATTGTAGAATGTAACTGTAAGCCACCCTTTCTGCTAAATGGAAAATATCTGGATATTGGTCAAAATAGTAACTTTGCAGGGTTTGATAGTGTTTTGAATTTAGGATATTTCTTTTCCAAGACACAGACAACAAGGCATATACCAATCCAAGGCATTTATAAATGGCCTGGAACAAACTATAATGTTATATTGTTCAGCATAGTAATTTTGAATCTTGGGATAAAATGCTCTGTGAAAAGGATTTGTAATAAATATATGCAGTATTTATATGTATGAATAAATCTATCCAAACTATATAGTTGGTATGAACACGTAGGTAAAAGTTTCTATATGTGATGTTCAAAACTTCTTTAAGATTAGAATCCATTGTCTAAAGTAAAACTCAAAGCTAGCAGACACGTTGGTGAAGTAATGTGTCTGCTAATGTTTGTGAAGTACAGAACATAAAGTATCTCTGATTTATGCTAAGTCAGATCTTACTGATTCCCTTTATGTGCTGTTATAGAATTTAGGAAAGAAAGGAATAAATGAAATAATGGGGGCAACAGTAAGAAAGATTTATAAGTTCCTATTTGTAAAGTTCTTATAGAATCCTTTATAACAACCCTGCAAAGAACAATATCATTGCCCTTCCCCCAATGCTTCAAAGGTATTAGAGAGAAAGAAAAGTGGCCTATCATTTTAAGGTCTGAAAATACCTAAAATATTTTGTCTGATCTGAAAATTGAAACATAGGCTTTCCAGCTCTTACTAGCTTCTTCATCAAACAGAAGAAGATAGAAATATTATCCATGTGATACTTTCACTTTTGTCTCTCTAAGTGTATGCAGGATATTTGGAAGAGGAAGGAAAAACTTTTAGCCCTAGTTGCCATTTAGGGCAGAATACCAGTGGTCTTGAGAAAAATCCCATTGAAAAAAGGTTGGGATATGGTGCATGTTATGTACGTCAATATTGTGAATATGTGTGACAGTCAGGCTTCACAAACATGTATGTATAGTCCAAGTTACTAAACTAGCAATCAACAAAAGCATTAGAATGGCAAGATTTTCCCCCTTTGAACTTAATGATCCAATCAATTTAATGATTGTAATGGTGAAGTTCAGGTATAATTGGTGTCTAGAAAAAAAATTAAGATCTACTATTATTGTCATTTGTTAATTCAGTTGAAATAACAGGATGCAGCTCTCCCCTCCCCCAAAATTTGTACTATTCATTTCTTTTAAACTAAAAAAATATATTAAGTACTTAAATACTTAAATGTTTAATACATTGATGGCTTTATTCATTAATGGACCAGAAATGTCAACCGGAAGTAAGTATTTGAAAGCTTATTTCTCTCCTGAATAGGGGGAACACGGCATAGATGTGAGAGAGCAAAAGAATAACTGAGAAGTAATGAAAATGAATATTTTATCACAATCATCTTTAGTAAATGTAGAAGGTTTTTTTCCCTAAAAGCATTACTATCAAGATATATTGCAACTATTTGTTTATTTGTTCTGTCAAGTTCAAATGAAAACTTTACCATAATATTTACATGGGGCTGCCATGACATTTTAACCAATAGGTTTACTGATAACTTTTTTTCTTATAGCTATTTTGTATTATTAAATTGCTAAACACAAAACTGAAATATGACAATATCATTCTACATTGTCCAGATGCTTCTATATATTACAGCCAAACCAGTAATCAAAACATTTAACAAAAATAATAACCAAACCTGATTAAAAAATCCAAGCATGTAAACTCACATTTTTAAACTCAAATGATAACCTCAGCTTCTATCTCTCATTTATTTGATTGCAAACAATATTTTGTTGTAGAAAAGGACTATGTAATATCAACATCTGCGGTCATGCATATTCCAAACTAGTATCTTACTAACAATGAAAAAGAAATAGTGTATCACTCTCACTGAACCCCAGTGTAGCCATTTGTACTCAGATCCTAATGTCTGTTTGCTAATGACTTCTAACTAGTTACCTTTCACTCTAATCTAGAGCTTCATAAGTAGAAATCTTCCTGAATTGTAGAGCCATAGATCTTTACCCTGAGATGTAGCTTATAGCTAGGTTTAATGCCAGGAAACAGATCTCTTCTTATACACACATTCCTAGATTCAATTATAAAAGTATTGGGTGACAATAAGAGGGTTTTGAGATCCAGTTTGGTGTAATGGTTAAGACACCAGGCTAGAATTGGGAGATGGAGTTCTGGTTTTGCCTTAGACACAAAGCCAGCTTGGTCTCTTTGTCATTGTCCAGTCATTGTCTCTCAGACCTAAGAAGAAAATAACGGTGAACCTTTTCTGAAATCTTGCCCCCACAAAACAGCAGGAATTTATCCAAACACTTGCCAGGAGTCAATACTGACTGAAGGATACCTACATTCTTTCTTATTTTCTTCAGATATAAAGATTTTATAGGTTTTAATAATTGTATAGGTTTTAGCTTATGAAGCATTAAGTATGCATATACTTCTGGAGATTGGGGCAGGATATTATAGTCAAGTCCACAACATTTATAGAATTCAAAAGAAATAATATGACAGTATGCTGTTCCAAGAATAAAAGTAGAAGGAAGAATAATTGAGTTACTCTAGATTTTATTATCACTTGAATTTATGGAGCACCTGGGATAGCAATTAGGAACTAATGCACCTCATATTCATTGGGCTTACTGTGCATCATATCTCCTTATAGGAAGCTTTCATAGTTGGAGATACACACTGACAGGAAAAGGATAAAATTAAAGATGCATACTCTGTTCAAGTTTGCCTCCAATTTCAGACAGGTAGCTCTAAAATATTCCCCAGAGGGTTTACTACTGATCCTTAGTTACTGTCCAATGTCCACATTGTTGATAAAATAAATTGTCACATTATTGTAGGAAAATAAATATTCAGATAGAAAAACAATTGTGAATGATAAGAATCTTGGTATAGTCAGTTGACACTTCAGTGGTCAGCAAAGCAAGAATTTTGTTACATGTTAGGGCAGTCCCCAGATGCCATCTAGGAACAAGTCATACATTGCTTCCAAAACTCGTACATTGCTTCCAAAAGTGACATCTTATAAAAAAGCTAATTTATTAAATTCAATTAAACATGGTATTAAATTATGTCATTCATGTATATGAATGAATAGATTTTTCAGATACTAAGGTGTAGCTCATTATGGAAATTAATCAATACATATCTGAGGGGCCTCTTGAAAGTATTTGAAATAAACCAATTATTGGGAGGCTTTTTCTGCAGGTAAGAAATAGACCAGCACCTGGCAACAGGCAGTGCAAAAGCAATAGTTATTATCCTGTATATGCATGCATGTCTATATATTCTAATGCATGGAATGCATGGAAATCATTCATTAAACTTGTAGCAAGTAAAAAGAAAGGGTATGAATAGCAATAGAGTATGCATAGAAAAAAGAATTTAACCCTAAGCTTTCTTCTTATAGTCCTCTAAAGCTAATATTCACCTTGAACAAATAATAGCCATTCCCAAGCAAATTCTTTTTGAAAATAGTTTCTATAAGATAAAGGTAGGAGAGGAAAAGATTAAATAATCATAGTATAATGCAACATGTTTCCAAAACATGCATGCTAGAGTCAACGATTCAAGTAAAATCATATTATATAATATAATATGATAAAATTATCATATTATCACATTTTAGTTTTGTTGTGCTATTAGGTCTGTCTTTTTTTAAAAAATAAAAGTTTTATTTAAGTTTTCACAAAACATACAAATAAAATATCTTTTTTTGGGAACAGTGTGCCTCTGGGTTATCACTTCTCCATACAGACATAAACTCAATACATATTTATCTTATACATTCTAATCCATTTCTAATAACTATTTTTGCAATTTTTTCAATAGCTTTTCCCTTTCTTTACTTCCTATAGCCTTATTTTAAATTATTCATTCCTTTCTTAATTCAATTACATATCTTTTTTTAATTTTTAAAATCTTTCTAATCAATGTTTTTATACTTTTGTCTGTCCTGTTTACAATTTCATATTATCTTTTCTCATAAAACGAATTTTCCCTTGTAATTACTAGACTGGAGTGTAACACCTTTGTATCTTTTTTCAAATCTTGTTTAAAAATTTAAGTTACACCTTTACAGTTATAACATTCATTTTCTAACCTCTATTTTATAACACATACCTATTTTCAAATGAATTCTGCTACGTACATTCCCTTAAATATACACACTAAATTCTTAAAAGAAAAAAGTATATATATATATATATATATATGTATTTTCTTAAGTTTTCGCGGGTACTTACATGTATGGCATTCAGCTTTGTTCGGGTATTTTCCTATGTCATTGTAGTTGTGCTTTTAAAGTTGTAGCAACGTTTCGGCAGAATCTCATCTGCCATCATCAGGCTTCTGTACAACGTTCTGCCAAAATGTTGCTACAACTTTAAAAGCACAACTACAATGACGTGGGAAAATACCCGAACAAAGCTGAATGCCATACACATATATATATATATGTGTGTGTGTGTGTGTGTGTGTGTGTGTGTGTTTGTGTGTATAACAGTAGTAAATGGAATAATTATTCAAGTACAGCTCTGCTATTAATATTAATAACAATCTTTTACATTTCTATTTCTTTTAACAAACATTACCTAGTAATATCAGTTGTCTTTCACTTTAATCATCTATATTTCATATTTTACTCATTACTGTCTTTAAATAAAAAACCAAACAATAGTTATTAACAGTAGTCAATAAAGTTAATATTCTTATTCAGGTTCATCTTGTCAACTGATAAAAATCTTCCATCTTTCTTTTCAGTTTTTTTTAAACTTTCTTTTTAAATCATTGAGAGCCTTATTCTCTTTACAAACAAATATTCTACTACACATCAATAGAAATTTTTTCTATCACTTTAATCATCTAACATATTTTCTAACCCTTTTCTATTTCTAATATAACAATGCTATCCCATGCACCCTTGCAGAATCTGCTCCTTAAGTTAAATTTTAACTATTGTCTCTGTCTTTTAAATAGGTTTATACCTTTAATTCTTGTACACTTTTCCTGTACCTCTATATCTTGTTTCTGTCCTTTGTAGCTTCTTTTTCTTTCCCTCTTCCCTCTCTTCTTCTCCCTCCCCCTTTTATTCCCTTTTCTATCTGATTCTCCTTTCTGTGATCCTCCCTTCTGCTTCTTCCTAATATTATGATTACTTTTCAAATTACTCTTTTTTAATTGTTGCTTCAATGCTTAAGTTTTTAACTCCCTTTCTCCCCTTTCCCTTTTTTACCCCACTTAAAATTGCTTAGTTATTAAAGATGGCCCACCCTTCTTGTTCTGCCAGTGTTTCTTATTGTTTTTCATAGTTCAAGATCTCCATTTCTAAAAATTGAAATACGAATCTAAAAGATCCTCTTCCCTCTTGTGCTTCTTCTTTTTGTTCTTTAAGTCTCATTTTTAACTCTTCAAGGAGTGATGCCATTTAAAAAAAAATTAAACAACCCCCAATTGTTTTTATTTTGTTTCATTAGGATCTTCCATCCAAAGTTGCAGGAATCATCCAATAATCCAAAACTGTTTCTTGCTTCTTTTTTCACTTTCTCTTTCCAGGGGCTTTGTTATCTTGTAACAAAGTTTCAGCTACAATGTATCTTTTGCCTTGTTAAAATTTCAGTATCTTTTTTTTAAGTTCAGGTGGTCTCCTCCATTTTCCAGATTGCACCCTCTTTTTTCCTTTTTCCCTCCGCTGCTTTCTTTCTTTTTTTAAAGAAAATTTTTAAATTATCCAAGAATCTTTATCCCTTTGACACTTTATTTTCAGCTAGAAATAGCCTATTAATGTCAAAGTGGATTAGTATCAATTTCTTATGTGAATCTCTTCTTCTTAACATTCCAAGTCAATTAAAACTGTCAATGTGAGAGCAAAAAAAGCCAATTCCGTTTCCTTTCCCTTTCTCTTTCACAGCTTAAAATCTTTTTTAGGAATAGTATTAGTCTTTAAAATTCAGGTTCTAGGTACCTTAAATAGATGTTCTCCATTCAACCCGGTCAGTCAAATTTTCTCCTTTAAACTTCCTCCTGCAGAATCTTGTCTGGTCGGGTTCTTCTTTGAGGTGGCCATTTCAGACCACTGCTGCAACCGCCTTTGGGAAAGGGAGCAATAGTCAGCCGATGAGGAGAGATGCGGCTCTCCTCAATCCTGCTGATGGCTCCCCCCTTTTCACCACCTCTACGGAGTGGCTTCAGCCCCGAATCCGGGTGGCTTGGGGTGCTCCAGTGGTGAGCACAGATCAAAACCGCGCGCGATCGCGATTTTGATCCATTGCCGAAGAAGCCCAAACCGGAAGTCCACTATTGGGTCTGTCTTGATAGTTGCAGATATTATCTACAATACAATCTAATGACATCAATGCGACAAATTAACCATTGTTATCCAAATGTAACCATAGCATTAAATGTACAGTAAAAACAAAAATTGTAAAAGAATTTCTTAATTCAAAAAGGCAAAAATTGCTGATTTGTGATATTTTACTCTACTCTGTATTTAAGGTGAAGGTTCTCAATTGATTATATACACAGCTCAAAAAAATAAAGGGAACACTTAAACAACACAATGTAACTCCAAGTCAATCACACTTCTGTGAAATCAAACTGTCCACTTAGGTAGCAACACTGATTGACAATCCATTTCACATGCTGTTGTGCAAATGGAATAGACAACAGGTGGAAAGCATAGGCAGTTAGCAAGACATCCCCAATAAAGAAGTGGTTCTGCAGGTGGTGACCACAGACCACTTCTCAGTTCCTATGCTTTCTGGCTGATGGTTTGGTCACTTTTGAATGCTGGTGGTGCTTTCACTCTCATGGTAGCATGAGACGGAATCTACAACACACACAAGTGGCTCAGGTAGTACAGCTCATCCAGGATGGCACATCAATGTGAACTGTGGCAAGAAGGTTTGCTGTATCAGTCACCGTAGTGTCCAGAGCATGGAGGCACTACCAGGAGACAGGCCAGTACATCAGGAGATGTGGAGGATGCTGTAGGAGGGCAACAACCCAGTATCAGGACTGCTACCTTGACCTTTGTGCAAGGAGGGATAGGAGGAGCACTGCCAGAGCACTGCAAAATGACCTCCAGCAGGCCACAAATGTGCATGTGGCTGCTCAAATGGTTAGAAACAGACTCCATGAGGGTGGTAAGAGGGCCCGATGTCCACAGGTGTGGGTTGTGCTTACAGCCCAACACCGTGCAGGACGTTTAGCATTTGCCAGAGAACACCAAGATTGGCAAATTCGCCACTGGCACCCTGTGCTCTTCACAGATGAAAGCAGGTTCACATTGAGCACACGTGACAGACGGAACAGGGTCTGGAGACACCGTGGAGAATGTTCTGCTGCCTGCAACATCCTGCAGCATGACTGGTTTGGCAGTGGGTCAGTAATGGTGTGGGATGCCATTTCTTTAGGGGGCTGCACAGTTCTCCATGTGCTCGCCAGAGGTAGCCTGACTGCCATTAGGTACCAAGATGAGATCCTCAGACCCCTTGTGAGACCATATGCTGGTGTGGTTGGCCCTGGATTCCTCCTAATGCAAGACAATGCTAGACCTTATGTGGCTGGAGTGTGTCAGCAGTTCCTGCAAGACGAAGGCATTGATGCTATGGACTGGCCCACCCATTCCCTAGACCTGAATCCAATTGAGCAGATCTGGGACATCATGTCTCCCTCTATCCACCAACGCCACATTGCACCACAGACTGTCCAGGAGTTGGGAGATGCTTTAGTCCAGGTGTGGGATGAGATACCAT
This sequence comes from Pseudonaja textilis, assembly GCF_900518735.1. The sequence goes on along the minus strand of NW_020769349.1, from coordinate 8,780,540 downwards.
CCTCCACCTCATCAGGAGCATGCCCAGGCATTGTAGGGAGGTCATACAGGCACGTGGAGGCCACACACACACTACTCAGCCTCATTTTGACTTGTTTTAAGGACATTACATCAAAGTTGGATCAGCTTGTAGTGTTTTTTTCCACTTTAATTTTGAGTGTAACTCCAAATCTAGACTTCCATGGGTTGCTAAATTTGATTTCCATTGATAATTTTTGTGTGATTTTGTTGTCAGCACATTCAACTACATAATGAACAAAGTATTTAATAAGAATATTTCATTCATTCAGATCTAGGATGTCTTATTTTTGTGTTCCCTTTATTTTTTTGAGCAGTGTATATGTAGATATATGCAGGTATATTTCTGAAATTACAAATATTACATTAATAATAATAATAATAATAATAATAATAATAATAATAATAATAACAACAACAACAACAACAACAACAAAAAAAAACAATATATAAAGTAAAATACCATGAAGTACTGTCAAATATTGATCTGTAAACTTAAGTGACTGGACTGAAACCATAAAAAGATCTTAAACTGATAACTTTAGAAATTCAAAATAAGTTTCAAATTTAAACTTCAATTAAAAATAGCAACAGAGAAAAACAGTTACATGTGTCAATGAAGTCTCTTTCAGTTGACCAGTCTAAAATAGGTGCATTCTCTTGGTCAAATCTAAGTTGTCAACTGCTTTAAAATTACACTAAGTGATTGAGTTTTAGCATGAAATCAACCATTTAACTACTTGCATAGAGTTTGATTCAGATTTGTTCACTGATTAGGGCAACTGATTTGATTCTCGGCAGGATACTTTATACTTATCTTTCTTCTCTTTGTTTTGCATTATCCTGCTCTCAACAGCAGAAGAACCAGATCTGACAATATGACACTGTGGAATAGTGATTGTACTTCAGCTGTCAGATGCTGCCAAATGCTGGCTATAATGTGTGACATATTGTCAAATGCTGACAGTGTTGTGTTCGGACTGTCAGATAGTAACAAATTATGGTGAACCATTATGTCACTGTGGAATACAAATATGCATACTCCCATAGAATTTTTACAGAACATTTGCTATCAAAATTAAAAATTGTCTAGAAAACTGTGGATACAAATTCATTTCAAATTTGATTCAGGTCTGAACAATTTAGTTTTTCCTGAAGATCTGCAATTTTTGTATCCCATATATACTTACTTGTTACTAAACCCCATTGCGATGATTGGTACCTACTTTTGAATAGACATATAAAGGCTTTCACAGTCAGTTACTTATTTTATATTCATGGTTTTTTTTTTTTTTACTATTTGAAGAGGTAGTGTGAATTGGATTTAGGCTGATTTTGTACTAAATCAGATAGGGACATGTCTAAACTGAAGGAAGATTTATTCAGTTCTTCTGAACTTTGTTCAGAATTGTTGGCAATTTGAAAGGATTTAAACATCAGTGCATTTGTGCAAAAGCTAATAAATCTTCCCCAGTCATTCATATACATTTTTTAAAAAAAATCCTTCAGGATTGGAGAGGAGAATGGAGAAAAGTGACTATTGTAACAGACAATACTATAATTACTAACACTCTAGTTTTATTACAGTTCTCTATTCATGCTCTTTGAGGCGGTGTAAAACAATATATCACACATTATCCAATTGCTTTGCTATTTAGTATTCTTTATCAGTTCTTTCTTCCAGGTATAGGTAGAGTTTGTGAGATTGGTTGCTTGCTTGGAAAATGGGGAGAATCATGTCCTTTTGTCTCATGCTAATTGAAAGCAGAACTCCGTGGCAGGTAGATTCCTCTAAGAACATATTTATTGGATACATCATATTGCACAGCCAGTGAAAACCAACTCTGAACGTTCCAGCAGTTTTCACCTAATTAAAAGAATAATACTTACACCCTCCCCACTGTCATCAGTCACATTGTCCAATGAATATGGCTGGCAGGCTCCACTCTGCCTTCACCTATCAATAACCTCAATGATTACAGACCAGTGGCACTCACTCCTATCATCATGAAGTGCTTGGAGAAATTGGTCTGCTGGCATATCATTTCTGGTCTTCTGCATACACACCAGTTTGTTAAACACCAGTTTGCATAGAGAAAAAATAGATCTACAGAGGATGCTATAGCCATCACTCTTCACACTGCTCTGACTCATCTAGAACACCGGGGTGGGGGGGGGCTATGTGTGGATGCTTTTTGTGGATTTTAATTCTCTGTTTAACACATAGACTAGTGTCTAAAATTCTGGACTTTGGGACTTTCTAATTCAATCTGCCTTTGGATTATGGATTTCCTGTCTGGCCACTCACGAGGGTCAGATTAAGTAATCATACCTCTTCAGCCCTTATTCTTAACACTGGTACACCATAGGGTTGCATGTTGAGTCCCTTACTCTGTACTCTTTATGTGCATGACTGCATTCCCATCACATTAGTAATACTATTGCTAAATTTGCAGATGATACAACAGTGGTGGGACTTATCTCCATGGGGGATGAGTCTGCCTACCGAAATGAGGTGGACCAGTTGCTTTCATGGTGTGGAGACAATAACTTGATCCTCAACACTAATATGACCAAGGAGCTTATAGTGGATTATAGAAGGAACAGATCAGACATCCAGCCCTTGCTTATCAATGGAGACCAAGTGGAGCAAGTGGCCAGTTTTAAGTTTCTGGGTGTTACCCTAAAAGAGGACCTGACCTGGGTTGCCCACATTGCAGCCTTAGTCAAAAGGGCCCAGCAGAGATTATACTACCTGAGACTTCTCAGAAAACAAGGGACAGATTGCACAGGGACAGATAAGAAAGCACTCCAGAGGGTTAATGTCATTGCCCAGAAGATCATTGGTTTCCCTACCCCCTCTTTGGAACAGCTTGATAGCTCCCACTGCCTTGAGAAAGCTCAAAACTTTCTCAAAGATCCATCTCATCCTGGGAACCCTTTTTTTGAACTATTACCATCTGGAAGACAGTACAGAATAATAAAAACAAGGACAAATAGGCTGAAAAACAGCTTCTATCCCAGGGCAGTAGCTCTTTTGAATTCTGCTGTATAGTGCAGTGTTGGTGTGGTGTCGGGGGTTTCTGGTTCAATGTGTGAAGGGTGAAGGATGTGTGTTTGTGTTTATTTTCATGCTCATTGTCATGATGTGCACTGAAGATGATGTTTGATTTTGTTGTACGAGGTGCAATGACAATAAAGTAAACTAACTAAAGCCACCTGTTACAATGACTTTACTTCCTACAGGAAAACTTTTTATTTTAAGTAAGCTGGGCTATCTACTCCCCCCCTCCTCTTCTTTTTCCTCTTCTTTCTCAGGCTTCATGGCAACTGTGAGCCAGAACAAGATGGCTTCATCCAGATTCACTTCAGGGTTGACAAAAGGAAGAAATGTATGTAATTATCTAAGACTATGTTGTTACAATGATTAGAATGCAGTATTGCAGGCTAACTCTGTCCACAGCCTAGAGTTTGACCCTGATAGGCTCAAGTTTGACTCATTCTTCCATACTTCTGAGGTCCATAAAATGAGAACCCAGATTGTTGGGGCCAATATGCTGATTGAGTAAACTGCTTAGAGAATGCTATAAAGGACTATGGAACAGTACATAACTCTAAGTGCTATTGCTATTAGCACCATCAAAAAAGATCCCAGGTCCTTGGGAAGGACTGATAGGTAGTTAAAAATGCCAAATCCAGTATAAATATCTGGTTGACTGGGTAACCTACTATAACAACTAAGTAATTCTGGTACATTCAGGAGAAATTGATATTTACAAAATCTCTAAAGACTGTTAAGATCAACAGAGAATTTTCTCCTCCTTTCAATATTTGGACATGAATCATTGGATCAACTACAAATCCTGTATGTATCTAGAATTGAATTTTAATATGTATAATTGCTTGATATTATTGTAACCTGAAATTCTGTGTGCCCAGATAACAAATCTACCATAATTCAGATGGTTGTTGTCCATGAAATGTCTCATCACAGCAGCCACAAAATTTGCCTTGAGTCCAGAGATGTTCCATATCTTTTGCTATCTATTAATGTATATGGCACAAGATAGAAAGGTACAAGACAGCCAGAAAAATTAATCTTCTTGCTTTGCTTGGAATACTAGAAGAAAATTCACATGAAAGGCCTTGAATGCATACAAGATTAAACCTTCACTGTTTAAAAGGGGTTTAGATGTTCACTATACATTCTCTTTGATAAAAGAATAAAGTGCTTCTGTCCTGATAATAAAAAATATCTAAAGGATTTCACAACTGAAGATGTTGCACAAAAGCCCAGGATGATGATGACATAGTAGCCAAATTCTTTTAGATTTCCATATCTTTCCTGGACTCCTTAGATTACTATATGTAAAGCAATAGTGGTTATTTCCATATATTGGTCTCCTAATTGACATTTATTTTGTTCTTGTAGTACAAATTACATTGTTATCTGTATTTACAGAAATCAACATTTTTGTCAAAACCGCTTGTAATGAAGACAATTGTAAGTATGTGCTTTATCCTGTTTTATTAATAGATATAATGAATGTCGCTAAGAAAAATAGACTAAATTAATTCTGTTTACATAGTTTAAAATTAAAAATAATAGAAACTTGTTGTTAGGTTGAACATCTGAATAACAATGATCCCTTAATTTGTTTATATGTTTTTTTTTTGGCCAACTATTATATAGGTAGTCAGGATTTTGAAAATCTCAAAACAGAATAAAATCCTCTGTAATGCTAATTTTCAATGTCATCCATGTTCTTCACGATTGTTCAAATATTCAATTTTATTTATTTTAATTCTCTGTAGAAGACATAAGAATAAGTATGCAAAAGACACAAAAGATACTGAAATTCTCTAATAATTTATGGTTGTGGATCTCTGGGACTTGACTAAATGTGTTAACAAACAAACAAACAAATAGAAGATTCCTGGCACTATAAATCAACAGATACAGTATGTCTTATTTTCACACCTTTCATTCATTTAAGAAGTTGGAAAAATTTTTGGGGAAGGCAATGATTTGGTTTGAATTTTCCATAAAGTTTCATATTGAGGTATTGCTTATACTGATGGGCTAATGGCTCTCTAGTGTATCAAGCAAAATCTTTACCACATATTGCCCTTTTAACTGACATTGCCAGAGAATTTTGAACCTATACATGCAAAGTCTATTATTGAATTATTATATAAGCTAAACAAAAATATGGCACCTGGCAATAGAGGGAATGCTGTTACAGCTGCTCCAGATCACATTAGCAGATGGGAACAGAGCAAAATTGTAACTTCTTCCTTCTATTTTGACCTTAAGGCCTAAGAACCTTTAATTCAAGTATCATTGTTCTGTTCTCAGGGCTATAGAGAAAACTGACTGTAGTTTTCTGTCCTTCTTGAACAAAGCAAACATTGGGCCCCTGATGCAAAGATCAGAAATCTCCCCCATTAGCCATTTGCAAGAGCTTTCAGAGCAATTTGTGATTTGAGATCATGTATAGTCCTTTATATTCTGAGGACATTGTGGTTAATTCATGGTATATCAACCTTTTGTTAACATTGCAGCACTTATGACAGCTGCCAAGTTAAAAGTACCCATTAGATGTTTAATCTGAGTTTTGAGCATGACCCGGGCACCTTCCCTTCTATTTTAAAGCAGTGATTATTTAAGAGATATGTAAGCCATTCCTCATCTATCATCCTTCCAAAAACAGATCTACATCACAACACAAGCTATTAAAAGAGGAAGAAAAAGGTAAGAAAGCTGGATGCTTCTCTGAACAAACCATACTGAAGCAGCTCATGAGATTAAATTGGCAGTTGGAATGCATTATAGTGAAAGAAAGGAGAAATCCTTTCTCACCACCAACTGTCAGCACTAGGCAGAACTGGAAGATTAGGGAGCCACACTGTACAATGAAAATGAACAACTGTCAAATAAATTGCTGTCTTCCTGATGCTGAGGGAAGAATAGACTAGGAATTATGTGCAAGTACTGATTTGGCTACAGTAACCAAAGCTGTAACTGAAAGGTGATTGCTGAAAGGCTGTTATTGGTTCCTGGCCAGTGATTTTACTCAGCAAACCTCAGCATCGATTACCATACCAAACTTAGTTATTTTCAGCTTCACAATTAGGGTCTTTCTTGAAGACTAAGCAATGAGATGCAGGGAGGTGGGATTTCCTTCACATAAACTCAAGCATCTTGTATATGTTTCACTGTTCCCAATAGACAAAACCCACTTCCAAATCATCTATAGGCTATAGGCAAATCATCACTGCTGCTGTAGCTTTAAGAGCCACAAAATACTACTTTTTAAATTCCTCCCTTTGTAAAAATCTGAAAAATAACAAAAACAACAACCTAGGAATAAGGTTGAAAGAGAAGACATTATTTACAGAGACAGTTTTTAAAAAGACTAAATTGAAAAAATAGCTAGAGATTAGGGACGGTTTTTGTTTGTTTGCTTGTTTGTTTGAAAATGAGGATCAAAGAGAGACTGTTTAATCTTTCTGTGCCATTAAGAAAAGTCAGTACATGAAGTGATAATTACCAAGGTTGGCTTAACAAAGAGAAAACAAAGGCAAAACAAATTGTATTTCAAAATGTGAAGAATTCAGATATTTTTAATTCATCTAATTAATTCATCTAATTAATTCATCTAATTTTCCTTTACCTACCAATTCATACATTTTATTATGAATACAGTCTTGCAGATTTTGGTAGACTTTTATTTCAAATCTCTATATTGTACAAAATTCTTTGGGACTCTTCTTGTACAAAATGACATGAAGGATATTTAAAAATGGAATCACCCACTTTTAAAATAAGCAGCATTCAGAGAAAGAGTTTAGATTATGTGACCAAGAGAAATTATAAGAGTTAAAGTTATAAATAGTTCATTCAACTATATCATTTTTCTGGTTGAAATATTTTTGGAGTTTATTTCTACCATAACAGATATAAATTATAAATAACCATATGGTAGAAAAACAAGGTTAAATGACCTATGATCCAAGTTAAGTAGGAACCAGAAAATTAAAGCCCATGTTTAAACTCTCTCTCTCTTTTTCTGTATATACACCGTGTTTCTTATAAAATAAGGCCAGGTCTTATATTTTTTTGAGCCCCCCTAAAATGGCTAGGCCATCTTTTCGGGGGTGACTTAATCCCCCCCTTGCATCCTCATCTAGAGTGCCCCACGGGCAGCCTCGCCACCAGGTGATCATGGCGAAGCGCAGAGAGCTCCCTACTCCCACCAAACACTTTGCTGCAGACCCAAGACCTTTGGCACCTGCCGCTGTTGCTTTCCCTTCTGCCCATTCCACCGCCACGTTTGGAACTACCGCTTCCATGTTTGGAGTGCCGCTGCCATTTGGAGTGCCGCCGCCATTTGGAGCACCGCCGTCATGTTTGGAGCTGCCACTTCCGCGTTTGGAGCTGCTGCCATGTTTGGAGTGGCGGCGGCACTCCAAATGGCGGTGGTGCTCTAAACAGCGGCAGCGCTCCAAATGTGGAAGCGGCAGCTCCAAATGCAGAAGTGGCAGCTCCAAACGGCAGTGGTGCTCCAAACAGCAGTGGTGCTCCAAACGTGGAAGTGGCAGCTCCAAACACGGCGGCGGCATATCTGCAAAGGCCTTCTTGATTATATCTGCTAACTGCTGTTTGAACCGGAGCTAACAGTTCAGGAAGTCCCAGGCATTATACACCAATTTTGCATGGGAAAGTGTGATCCCATTCAGAACTAGAAATGAAAAATCCTTGGATCTGAAAGGGTGATGTGTTTATAGAGCTGAATTTAATTTTGTTCCCCTTCATTCAAATATTAGAGAAGACATTGAAAGCATCACTCAGGATCAAAGCTGAGTTTCATGAGATATCAGGGCATCAAGAAAGACATGTGAACTTACTTCTGAACACTTTCCTTTATTGTTCCTCAGCCATACGTAGAAATCTTGCCAAGCTAAAGCAACTCTTTGCATTGCTATAGTTATACTCTGGGATTATACTTCTTACCTCTATTCCTCTTGACCAAAATTCCATGCTTTGTGCTGCTGTCTTTGACATCTAGAATGCAGCCCTTCCTCCTGGGAATCCAGAATACATTCCACCATACCAGTATGCTAATTAATAGCTCCATTTAACATCTTCATGTAGACAATAATCAGTGAGAACATTGAACCTTCAGGATCTCCATAGGTAAGGACCTTTTACTCAATTTCTTTCTCCCTTCCCTCCCTTAACAGCACCTGGAACCAGCCATGGAAAGAGAAACAACCCACATGACTACAACACCATGCTTTCTACTCTTAATAGTAGAAGAATACAATGATTAAAGGTATCAAAGGAACTGAGGGAATCCCTCTGTCACTGAGTTGTGGCAGATTATAAACAAGTGTGATCAATGGCATTTCATTGCAATTCATTGCCTAACTGAAATACATCCAGATATTAATTCCTTTCAGAGTCCTTTGAAGCTTAAGACCAACTACCTTTTTAATAATGTTCCACAGAATAGGGAAGACTGTTCTGATACTGGAGACTGGGCAAAAGTTGTCCAGGACTTTTTGGTCAGTTTGTCAGAGGGACACATCATAACCTTCTTCAAGGAAAATATAGAATATTCTAACAGAGGAAGCTACCTGATATTCACTCAACCAAATGTTATCTCCTAGGATCATCATTTGACTGAGGAGGAACAAAGATCTAGACATCTCATTCATTTTGTCAGACTGCCAAAGTTCTGCTCTCTGGAATGCAGCAGCAATAAGGATGCCAGTATTTAATCATATATCTTATAAAAACACTTTCCCCTGTTTGTGTTGAATGACTAGAGACACCCAGTGGCATAATTATCCTCAATCCAGTCCAATCCAGGACAAGTTCCAGATCTAGCAACCAGATAGGCAATCTCAGCTGTTGGCAGATGAACAAAGATCTTCTGAAGTGAAATTTGTTGCCTGAGATTCTGGCCTGGGCAGAGATGTAGGCCTCTTTGGGGCTTGGGCTGATAATTTGTCCCTCAATCTTCCTGCTGCTGAGACTGGTCACTATTTATCTTAAATCATTCACTGGAGAGGAAACATGGTTCAGAGTTCCTGCCCCTATAATCACAGCTAATCTGTTGCATTTTCCAATCTGTAAAACCTCAACCATGATTCCTTCCTTCCAACATTTTCAAGAATGTACCAAAGCCCACTCTAACATCCACTCAATATATTTTTTCAGCACCTCTAAACATTAGGTTTCTCCAATTCAACCTCTCTTCCAGATTTTTTTTAGTAGTGCAGAACACTCTGTTAGAGCTCTCTTCCAATATTGCATGACCATGGTAATTTCAATTACTGATTCTTCACTATCCTCCAAAGCATAATAAACAATATCATTTATTAACATTCAGTTGCTGCTAAGTGCCCATCTAAGTAGAGACATGATAAGGTGACATGTTTTTTTCCAGTTAGTAAGTCTCATGTTCAGATGTATCTGGTCAACACTTGTTTATCTGTACAGCAACTTAGATGTCTGTTCTAATGTACAACACTAATCTGTATTTCAAGTGCACTTCAAAATATACTTGGTAAACTGCTGCAAGTACCACATAATGACTGAATAAAGGCTGTAAATTTGTTATTCACATTCTTTATTTATTATTCCCAATCTTAATCTTTAAAAGAGTGAATATGATCCTTCATTTACTCATATTTGCAATACATTTTTGAGATGATTTTACAAGCTGTAAGACATTCTGTGTATTATTTGCTACTTTACCCTATCTTGGCTTCCACTAGTTTTTTTTTTTTTTCTTTCTCTTTGCTAAAGATGCCATAAATATATAATCCCATTGCAAAAGAATTCATTTTATTTTTAATTTCAAGAGTAAGAGTCTGGAGGGACTGGTTTATAAAGAAAGACTCAATAGCCACTAGATCCATAATTTAGTTAAATGGATATAATAACTCACGTTTATATTTTTGAAGTATATAAAACCCTGGACTTTTTTAAATTAATAATTAGTTTTTATTTGCATGCAGCATGAAAAATCTTAAACTCACTTTCTATATGACCAGTAGTTAAGCACTGCACAGCTGCAGAAATCTTAACAAGTTGTCCAATGAAGAAATCAGATCTTCTTAAATGACTCACAACTCCATAATTTTATGGCCCTGAACCAGTCAATAACAACGCATGGGAGGTAGAGTAGGATGTTCACCAACTACCAACTACAAGACTGGGACTTTATATTCCAAACAAGTTAGTGATGTTGATAGCTGCAGAAGCTGCAGTAACACCTGTAGGGCCTCATTGATCAGTAGTAGAGAAAAAGAAAGACAGGAGATAATAACAGCACTTTAAGCAAGCATGGGCGCAATGCACTGACCCAGTACGATATAAAAGCAGCAGTAAGAACAGTTTAAATGAAAAACAGAGATAAAAGTCAAAGCAAAAGGGAGTTTCTGCATACTCTGTAAAATAATAGAAGTACTTGAAAAACCCAATTAAGATGAATTCTTTTACAGGCTGTCTATAGCTTTCAGAATGTCATGTGGAGAAGAATTTAAGTTATTCACTATTTTTTTCATATTTCCCAAATAACAGATATGCTTAGAGCATCCCAAATGTGTGAATTCTGACTGAAACAATAAGGTGTAAATAAACAAAATTTGAGAAATGCCTTTTGGTTCACATTGAGCAGAGAATATGAGTCCCATATTTTTGTTCTTCAGAAGGTTATTGAGAAATATATGAAATCTGATTTATTATATTTTTATCTAATTTATTATATATTTTTATTTATAGAAAGTGTCTGAATTATATAATACTTTGCATGAATATGGCTGGTTAGTCTATGTGATTAAAAATAATATGTGATAGAAAGTAAAACATGTGTGAAAATAAATAGAATACAGTGGGTTCAGTTGAAAAGAGAATAAGACAAGGATGTGGTATGACTCCAGGTTTTTTAAAATGTATTTTGGATGAATATATAAGTAACATTTATGACATTTATCTTTATCCCATTTTGTGGGATGATTGCATATTGCCAAAATGATTTGCAACAAATATTAGATAGATAGTATAATTCAACAAAGAGCATGGGTCTGAATTAATCTATCACAAAACTAAAGTAGTTAGGCTTGACAAAGAAAATGGAGTGAACGAGAACAGGTAACACATAAATGATGAACAACAAACAAACAACCCTGGAGTAAGGAGATCAATTTGTGTCTGATAAAATGTTTACTATAGATAGGGAAATGGAAAAATTGTAAAATGTGCAAATGCTGGTAGAAAGGTAAGGAGATAATTTGTGGTTTATTGCAGGTAATGAATGCTTGTCAACAGAAATGAAAATGTGTGTTAAAGTATGCTTCTGCTCATCTTGTTATGCAGAAGAGAATTAGTTATGTCAGAAAAAACATAAAAGTAAGTTGAATGCAGAAGCATACTAAGATCATGAATGTAGATGATGAATGGTTATGGATTGAATATAAAAGTGAACAATAGTAAAAAACTGGAATTGTTTGGTCAAAAAGACAATGAATAAAATCCAACACAGAAGTTATATGAAAGAAGCTAGCTATACAAGAGAAATGAGAAAACCAAGCGTCTTGGAGTTGGTCAGAATTAAAGAGACCCACAAAATGTGGGTTGAGAAGATGAATTTGACAGAAGCAAGGATTGCTAGCAAGTATAAGAAAGATGTGGAGAAGGGCAAGGTTTGAAACAACGTTTATCTATATTTCATCATGCCTTTAATTTGGTCTACTATTTGGTCTTTGGTCTACTATTTCATACTTGTGTTATTTGCATAATATTACTTAATTGTTTGATAGAGATGTGGAGATATTTCTCTATATATGTGTTATGAATGTGTGATTTGGAGAGGAAGATTGTATCTTATATCCTTGAACCTATTAAATCCAATTTCCAACTATATGACATTTTTTGTCCAAACACCTCCAAAATACATTTCTGTCTGATATTGAAGTGGATTAATAATAGATTAATGATATTATCTGTCAGAGTATATTCATGAACTGGAATAGAACTTAGTAACAAGGTCAGCCAATTAGAGCTGAATTGAGTGCTGAAACTTAAAGAGAGAATTTGGGTGTGGTTTATCTCTGTTCTGTGCTCAGCTCTAAAGTGAAAGAGAAACTAAGTTGTTTGCTTGCTTGCTGAAAACTAGAGCTCTGCTCTGAACATGTAACTGTCTGCTTCTGCTTGAGTTTGCTCCATGTTGGAGAAATCTACAACTGGTATTGTAAAATTTATTTTGTGTTGATAAAGAAGTTAAATGAAGCCTCAGCATCTACTCTAAACATTATCCTATATTTGACAGTTCAAATTCAGGCTACACTGAGTCCAATGACATATATCATGAGTTTTTAACATGATTAGACAACTTAAAGTATGCATGCATGTGTGTGTATGTGTGTATGTGTGTATGTATGTATGTATGTATGTATGTATGTATGTATGTATGTATGGTATTCAGCTTTGTTCGGGTATTTTCCCATGTCTTTATAGTTGTGCTTTTAAAGTTGTAGTGACGTTTCAGCAGAATCTCATCTGCCCTCTTCAGGCTCGTGTAAAGGGTTCATCATTGTGCTGTGTGTCAGGCTTTTGCAGCCGTTTCTGTTTTAAATTTGGTGCTAGCCTCATGCTTTGTTTGAATGGTTTTTTTTTTCATTCTGATTGGTTGAGAGTCTTGGTCTGTGTTTATTGGTCCTGGAGTTGGCTGTGTTCCGCTTGATTGGTGTTTGTAATATCTTTTGTCTGTTTTGTAGCGGTTTTTTTGCCTTGATTAGCTGGCAACATTGTTTTGTATATTGGGAGCTTACCAAATTTAAAACAGAAACGGATGCAAAAGCCTGACACACATGACAAAGACAAACCCATTACATGAGCCTGATGATGACAGATGAGATTCTGCTGAAACGTCACTACAACTTTAAAAGCACAACTATAAAGACATGGGAAAATGCTTGAACAAAGCTGAATACCATACATATATATATACGGTGAAAGGAATTGTTATGGGTAGTGTTATTTTTACCCGTGGGACACCTGAATGTCAGTAGGCAATTGGGGGAGGCTCCTTTCTTGTCCCTCTGCAGTTTATTCGCTCACCGGAATCAAGCTGCTAAGCTGCTGGCCTCGGCAGTGAACAAGCCCAGCATCTTACCACGTGAGCCACCACAGTCCCTATTGGAAACAGTATTATACTATCTTCTAAAGTTCAATGAAATGTAATACGAATATCAACCTTTATTTAGCCAAGGACATTTTGTATTTATTTATTTGTTTTGCAATAGTAAAAACAGAAACACACACAACCATTCCTATAAAGCAGACTTTAACATCACTAAAGATTTAGAGATTGACCTTACATCTACTTTGGATACTGAACAAGGATAAAGGACCATGAATATTCTGTTTCATTTCAGATTGAAGGAACAATTATGCTAAGGATTGTATAGCAAGCAAATAAAGGTTTATGTATTCTTGAGCAGATGACTAAAATGTGGATGTAATCAACACTTTAATGCAATATGCTTGCCATCTTACTGCTCCTAAAGGGATAATGATGGCATTTTCTAAAGGCAGACTTAAAATTTATATCCCATATTTTAAAGAAGAAGAATATGATTTAGTAAGAAATGAAAAGCATAGAAAAGGGATCTGTTAAAATGTATGGCAGTTTTATGTCAGTTATTTTTTTGAGAAATGCCCTCCCTACCAGAGATCTACAGATCTCAAAGATTCATTGGGGAGAAAGAATGCCTAATCAGTCATTTTTGGTTTGCACTGTAAATCTACACAAATATTGCATAAACTGATTTTTATGGGAGTAAGGGACTATGACATTATGAAGTTATCATTGCTCAGCTGCAATCCAATTAGACTCAAGAAAATGCCAGTTTCCTTCTATGAAAAAAAACACTGATGTCTTTGATAAGACTATCTTGTGAGGAATCTCAAGAGAAAAGCATGTTTTCATTTTGTGTTCCTAACTTATTTTTATTTCTTCATTTATTTAATAAATCTTTTTACATAGTACAATAATCATAAAAATAGTCATAATAATTAAACATCAACATTTAAATCTATAACAGAAACAACCTATAGTTCTACCATCATCATAATCTTATCTCAGGTACTTCACAACACACATGTCTCCACAAATAGTATCCAGAACACCTGGTTTTTATAAGTTACAATATATATTCCAGACAAAAGCCAAGGTTTCTATCACTTTTCCCAGATGATTGGATAGCAATACACTGCATATTAATCACCACAACAGTGACTTCTTATATTAAACAAGATGGGAGAGAATCAAGCCTGCAGCACTCCATATAGAAGCATCAGAGGGCTTCATCTCTTCTTTGTCTATTCCTGGCACACACTAAATGGAATGGAAGCAAATCAACCCTGTACAGGGCTGTGGCTGTTCTCTGGTTCTAAGTCAGAATCCTGTGCAGCACAACCCTGGGATACCACCCCCCCCAGATCTTTTTGGTATTCAAGTGGGTCCATCACTCACTAAAGGCAGGCTATTAAAACAGATCCAGCCTACCTATAGAGAAGGAAGAATCTCAAGGCCACCTGAGCATAGTCTGATCCTTGACAGATCCCTCACATTGCCACTACTCTGATAATAATATCATATCTGGAGTGTAAACACTGTGTCAAGTTGGGCCATGGATGACTTGGGATAGGCCCATGATACTCATGGTGGTTATGAAATCCTGAGCTGCTTCCGAGGTCAAACACTAGGGTTTGCAGATTGAAGTCCTTCAGGACCATAAACCTAGGGAACTCCCTTGCCAACCCTGAGATAGCCTTCAGCAGCTCAGGCAAGAAGGTTGCAGTGCAGCAGGAAGGCTGGTACAGCAGCAGCAATAATGCCAAATGATTTCACAAAGCCAGTCTCAGAAACATATTCTCACATTCAAAAACTTAGGGAGCATGGCCCCTATTGCCAAAATAGATTCCCAAATAATAACTGTCACCCCTCCCCTGTAGCCTCAGCAGGTATTAAACCCTAAACCTGGCTAGGCACATCTCCAAAAGAGGAACAGTCCCCTCTGGAATAAGCCAGGTCTCATTAATGCATGCCAGGTCAGCTTGCTTCTCTGTAATAAGATTGCAAATAAGATTATTAAGATTATTAATAACTGACCTGGCATTTATCGACAGCAAGCGAAGACTTAGGCCTCTGAGTGACTGCTGTCCAGGGCATGCCACCAGTTTTAAGCATTGGAGTATCCTCCCCTGAAATGGCCTGCCCTATCATTCCCATCTAAGGACCCCATGCCCACTCAATGAATTGCTCTGCTCAGGAACTATCTACTCTAGATTCCTCACACCTCAAATTCCTTTTAGTCTCTCATAGAACTTCTCTGTAGACTGCTGAAACTGTCCCATCAGCCCCCCCTGATAAGCAGTTGAATCTATCAGATACATTGGGAAGACCAACCCTAGGTTTTACCTCATTGCAGGGATTGATTGCAGCAATTAACTTCATAGTCTTCAGAAAGTAATTCAGCAAGTTTATCCAGCAAGATATTGGAGGCTGTATATATTGTAAGAGATAAAAGACTTCCATAGCACAGGCTGTTTAGGATAATATGTTCTTTATTCAATAGTTCCTGTCTGCTCCAGAATACAATATATGTGCTATCATTTTTTGGGTATAGATTTTAAGGGCATCCATTAAATAATTGAATTGGGGCGTCCACTAAATAATTGAATATACCAGAAGTGTGGATTTATATTTTCACTCTCTATTTTCAAATATTCAACTCAATACAGTTTATACTGCAAATATAAACATAGTATAAATAGAAAGGACAGATGAGTGTCATAAATTCTGTACATTTACAGCATAGATGTCTACGTCAAAATGTTCCCTAGCTGATCAAACTTGTAATCTAGACGTTAGTACACCATAAACTATGCACTTTATGTGAAGTGCTTACAAAAAGAGAAGCAACTTTAATATCATTAATGCTTTACAGTTTTAGCAAATGTGTTAAGTCATGCACCTCAAATCTTTGCTTCATTTTGCTTATTGTCAGACCCAGTGGTTAAAAGATGAAATTTATCTTAAAGCAATTGTTGAAGTTATATGGTTAAAGTTTACAATCTATTTGTTCTTGCTCTGTCTACAAAATTTGACCATAAACTAAGGTTGTGTAGAATTAAAAATAACTTTTTTCTCATCTTCTATTCAAGTAAAAAAATAAGTAAAAATAAATAAATAAGGTACCCTAGCAGAGCATTTGGGATCTTTCTAAGAAGACTACTCTATTAATTTGATTCAGCTCTTATTTAACCCAGAAAACAGCCCTGATCTGACTTTGAAAATTTGCACACACCTTTGCACCATCATCAACAATGTCTCCAAGATGCAAATTTTCCTCCAGTATGAGATTGGTAGCTAGCAGGGATAATTGCATGGTGAATGAAATTCCATTGCACGTTGGAGATGGAGATATCACATTAACAAGTCTGGACAGCTCCCAATGGACTATAAAATTCATTTGTGACTGAGATAACTCAGAAACCAAGTGATGCAGTAGTAAAAGTTGGGACACATTAATTTAAGTTTGTAGAATCCCACAATATCCAGCAGAATTGCACAGACTACTCAATGTTCTTTCGGCTTACTCATGAAGCTCCCCTAGGCATTTGGTATTTATTACCTAGTTCAAAAACAACTCAGCATAGAATCCAAGTCTTGCAATAAATATGTTGCTGGTTCCCTCCATTTATGTATAATTGGCTTATTTCAGCAAGCTCAATGTTAGTTGTGCTTGTAATTATTTTAGGCCAACAGTCGCCAACCAGTGGGCCATGGCCCACTGGTGAACCATGGAAAATTTTTGTTGGGCCGCAGAAGAAATGGCACCCCAAAGCAATTAATCTGGGCTGTGCAGTTCTCATGCCTCCTGGCTCTCCGAGGGACCCCGGAGTCAGGTCCCTGAGATGCACATGCTAACCAGCTTCCACACACAGTGGCAGCAGCAGCAACAACAGTCCCAACCCCCAGAGCCTGCTGTCAGCTCTTCCCCACTAGTTCTCTAGCTTTGAATTGCTCCCACATGTCTTTCCTTCCCCCACCCCCTTGTGCCCATGTGCAGGCAGGCAAGGAAAGGGAGACGGAGCCATGTGCAGCTCTCAGCTCTTCCAGCCCTTGCTGCCTCTCCCAATATCAAATCCTGGGAGATGCAGGCAAAGCTGCCACAGCGGTAGTGCCCTGAGTTGCCTTAGCATGATTGGTTAGTTAAGAATCACCCTACCCAGAGAAGGAGATTGTGCTGGAGGAGGAGGAGGAGGAGGAGGAGGCAGTAGTGGAGAAACAAGCAACTCAGGGCACTACCGCTGCGGCGGGTTTGCCTGCATCTCTGAGGCTTTGAAGCTGGGAGAGGCAGTGAGGGCTGGAACAGCGGAGAGCTGTGCACATCTCCGTCTCCCTTTTCTTGCCTGCCTGCATGTTGGGGGAGGGGAAAGGAAAGAGAGAGAGAGCCTGGAGCAATTCAAAGCTAGAGAACTAATGGGGAAGAGCTGACAGCGAGTGCCAGGGGAGGTTGCTGCCACCACCGTGTGTGGGAGCTGGTTGGCGTGTGCATCTCAGGGACCTGCCTCCAGGGTCCCTCAGAGAGCCAGGAGGCACGAGAACTGCAAGTGGGAGCATTTGGTGATTTTGAAGAACTCCTGGAATGCGGTAGATTGGCGTTTTGTAGGTCTCAGTGAAAGAGTGAGTTTGTTTCGCCTCCTTTCCTCCCCTGGTAATGCGAGAGATGCTTTCCCTCTTTCTCTCTGTCTTTTCCCCTCCCCCACCCCCAATAATCACTGGCTGTGGCTGGGTTTGGCAGCGAAGTGCTAAAGTGAGCAAAGTGCCCCCAGGGGCACTTGCCTGTCTCCAGGTGATGCTGGGAGAGCCCCCCCCTTTTCCCTTGGTTGCAGATCTGAGCCTCTCAATCCTCCCCCTGGGATCTGAAAGGAGCTCCCACTTTCTCCCCCTCCCCTCCCCCAATTAATCACCAAGAGCAGCAGTCCTTCTGCAGGCAAATCCCTATTGAGAAGCCCCTGGAGTGGCAGCCAAGGTTCGCTGCCCCCCCAAGGAGAGCAAAGCCCCCTTTCTGCCTCTGCTTCTCCCAGCGGCAGTTGCCCCGAGGACCCTCAGCTCAGAGACACATACACACACCCTGCCCACTCTTCTCTTTGGAAGGTGCCAGGTGGGGGGAGGCTTCCAGCCCGGACTGTTTTATTTTGTTATCATTAAGCAATTACATTTTTGTTATAATTAAATAAGTAAGTGAGTTCAAATTAGTGGTCCTCGGCATTTAAAAGTATGAGTATGGTGGTCCCTGAGATCCAAAAGGTTGGTGACCCCTGCTTTAGGATATTTTTACAACTATTTTATTCATTTTATCTATGGAAGGTAACTTTAGCTGACTTCAGAAAGTTAAGTGGGACCAAACTCTTTAGAGGAAAGAATTCCAAAAATCAAATAGTTCTAAATTTAATTTTGAAGTTTAAAAAATTGCAAAAAATAATGGCAAGGCCTGCATTGTTTTCAAGCAAACTAGATGGACGCATATAGGAGCTTTGGGATAACTAATTGAAGATGAGCAAGTAGGATTGATAACATTATCAGGTACAGTAATAGAAACATGGTATATAGATCATATATGGAAACAGTGAAGAAGCCAAAACAGTTCAGAAGAAAGGTATCAGAAACAGTTTGTGAAGCAAGATTAATGCAAGACATAATAAATATCTAATATATAAATATCTAAAATACTGTCATATGCAAGAGTATTTTGAATTGTTCTTTGTTTAAACTGAGATAAAGACAATGATTGTGAGCTGAAAGTTATATAAATAAAAGGCAATGTGTATCGGGGCCAGGGATGGTCTTTAAAAATTTCAGCAGTGGGTTCTCTGCCTGGTTGCTGGATAGCGTGGGCATGGTGGGCATGGCCTAGTCGGCCTCCTGCACCATGGTGGTGGTGGGGTGTTTTCACCCTCCTCGGGCTCCAGAGACTTTCCTTGAGCTTCTGGGAGGGCGAAAATGGAGGCCCTCTGAAGGGCCTGTTTCTGGCCTTCTGGAACTTCCAGGAGACCTGTTTTTCACCCTCACTGAGCCTCAGCATGGGCTCTGCACTTACCTTGCATCCAAATCCAGCCACATGGAAACTCCTGGGAAGGGCGGATGGGGTGGGTGAGGCCAGCCAGGGGTGGGATTTGGCAGTTCTCCGAACCAGTCATAACATTAGCTATGAGTTCTTCTGAACCCATACAAACCTGTAGCAGCCCTGATCAAGGCAAAAACTTTAACTTTAACATATACACTGCTAAAATCTAAATTGTATCTAACTAAAATCTTAAGGTCATTTTTAGATTCAATGACGATGTCAACCTTATGAGTAGCATTTGTGAAAAAGACAACACATTAGAGATTATTAGAAAAAGTACTGCAAATAAAACAGCCTACTTGTGAAGCTCTTACATCCATGGTACCTCTGCATCCAGCACACTATATACAATTCTGCTCACTGTGTATAAAATTTTAAAAGATATATTTGTGCTGGAAAAGCTACAGAAAATGCAATCTAATCAGTGTGCTCAATAATCTTTCCTATGAGAAAAGGATTTAATATTGGGGATTTTTTAAACTTGGGACAAATAGTAACAGTGATGGATCATGATTGATACGTATAAAAATACTTAGTAAAAGTAGATGGGGATCTTTCTCAAAATGCTTGAACCCTGAATCATCCAATGAAGATGAAGGGAGGGAGGGAGAGAGAGGGAGAGAGAGGGAGAGAGAGAGAGAAATTGTTGATGGTTTTAAATAAATACATTCTTGATGGACACATTTTCAAGGATTATTAATATAATGGGTAACAGTATACTTTCAAACACCAGATGCGGGAGGAGGGGAACTAGGAGACATTTATATCTCCATCTTCTCTGGTGAGTATTCCAAAGGCATTCAGTGAACCACTGTAGGAAAAAAAAACCACTAAGCTAAAAAGCCCCTTGTTTTGATCCAGGAATGCTATGTGTATGATATTATAAACAAAGGAGAGCAAGTGAATATTAGGAAGAAATTTATAATGGTAAGAGTAGTTAATCAGTGGAGTACTGATGAAAGACTACCTATGAGAATGATTTACCAAGATCTGTATGAGAAATGGACTGAATGACTTGGAAGATCTCTTCTAACTCACACAGTTTAAGATTCTACACAGTCTTCTGAAGCTGAACTTCACAGCATTTTATTCTTGTAAATAAAATGACTTAAGGGGATTTGTTGTAAATGTCGGGATAATCAATCAAAGTTTTTAGTGTGCAGCCATCAGCAAGAATATTGGGCAGCTTTCCTGAGTGATTCATGCAAAATATGTTGTTGTGAAAGATACCGTTCTCCCACAAATTCCAGCTCCTGATTCACTGTTCCAGTTGTCCAAAACCACAGATGTCTCAGAAGCAAATTGAGGATATGGGAACAGTGATATTGGATACTATATTCCATCCCATTATTATAATTTCCTTCTTAAAGAACACATATATTCTCATATTTAGAAACATACATGTTATATACCAAAAGACAGGGGTGGGATTTTTTAACAACCGGTTCTGTGGGCGTGGCTTAGTTGGTGGGCATGGCTTGGTGGTCATGTGACTGGGTGGGCATGGCCAACTTGAAATCATTCACATCAAGGGGCGCTTTTCCTCACCTGGCCTCTCATGATAGTGGGGATGCTGCAACGGTTGTACGTGTCAAAAATGGTCCTAAGTCACTTTTTTCAGTGACACTGTAATTTTGAATGGTCATTAAATGAACTGTTGTAAATCAAGGATTACCTGTACAAAAATACAAAAAGCTTCTTTGCATGCAGAAAGCTGCCCTAAATACCAATCATTAGATTAAAAATACCAGAGTTACAAATCAGGCAGGGTGCCAGAGCACCTTGAGGAATTAAAATAGTTAAAATGCAATGATAACTATCAGCAGCCAACTTTTGCTCATAAAGTGAAACCCTTTAGCAGAGAGGTCATTTAAGCTCACCAGAAAGAGCACACCCAGGAAAAGCAATCCTTAGATCCATTTGCATCACTTAAAGATACCACCTGGTCTCACTCATCTCACAAGATATCCTAAGAAAATCATCCAAATTTAAGGAGAGGTCACATACTTCCCAGAAAGGCAGTAAAAAAATCAGTGCCAAGCTTGCATCTTAGAAGTTCACTGCAAAAAGACAGTGCCAGATACCACTAAAACAGTGAAGAAAGATTCCCCTCCCCAGATAGAAAAAGAGATGATGAGGCAGGAAAAAATTCAAATACAATACAAATAATTAAATCACAACAGTAGCTGTTGCTTGTTAAACTAGTTACCAGAACAAATAGACACAGGAACTAGCCAGTTTTCTCAACCCAGTTTCTTTTCAGGAACAGAGATTAATCTTTATCCTTCCAAACAAAGCTGAATAGGGAAAATTATCCCATCAATAAACACAGGATTAAATGTTACCAAACACAGAATTAAACTTCACCAAAAACCAGTTTTAGACCAAGACTCAGAAAGGGTACATAAACTCACATTTGAATGTCAATCTTTCTAACTATCCAAGAAGCCTTGCTGAATGTCACTCATCTTGGTTCCTTGTCATTAAAAAGCTTCTTTCCACAGCTCTGCTTTGTTATTCAATTATTTCTTCAAATTGCTGATCATTGCATGCTGGCTGGAAGTATTTCCAGGGGAGTATTTCCTTCCAACAGCAGTGTAAAAAGCTTAAAACAACCCTTCCCCTTTAAGAAAGTATCAAGAAAAAAAAAAAACCTCCTTTGGAGACAGTAAGTCTAGACATACTGCCAAGAATGTAATAAGGCTGGAAAAAAAATAAAAGGAGATTTCTTCTAACTACTGGTTCTCTGAACTGCTTAGAGAGTTAACGAAGGGTTCTGTAGAACTGGTCAGAACTGGTAGAACCCCACCCTTGCCAAAAAATATGGTAGCTTATCATTCTAGAGGTGGTTAATGGACTAAGATAAGATTTCATCTGCTTTCCATGTGCATCCCGTTTTTCCCCTTCCCATTTTCTCAATATTAAACCAATTTTGGTATTCATATTTATTGTTTTAATGTTTTATCTTAGTTTTTATTATTGTAGTCTGCCTATAGTCGCTTCCAGATGTGATGGATGGCATGTAAGTTTAATAAGCAAACAAATAAATGGTGAATAGATTTTATATTCAACTTTTAATCATTATAGCCTGTATTTTTATATATGTTGCTTTCAGCTAAATGGAAAAATGATCCCCGCCAAAAAGAAATAAAAAGAAACAAATGATACTATAGCTAGACAGCTACTTTTTGACAGAGTTCACTATGAGCAAGTAGAAGGCTTGGTGGATATGGACATCATGTTACTTGTTTTTGCAGACTTTATAATTATCCATGAAAAAAAAGACAGAAACGATGTCCTTAATTCTTCAATATATTAAATATGATTTTACATATTTGTACTTGTTGATGTATTCATTTTAATGATCTTATTAACCATCCATTATGCCTGATATTCTAGATAAGTAATAAATCATTACTGCCTTCAGTGATATCAATGATCTCTTCAGAACCCATCTAGAACAATAGATTTTTACAATTCAGTCAATTTAAGGCTAGATTACAGGCAATTTTGCACTTATTCAGCTTTTATTGATATCATAAATTTATTTGACCTTCACCCATACTTTTTCTATTGAGATTATTTCCCAAACAACTAACTGCTCAGAAGTATTTTCTCTTGAAACAGTTCCCCAGGCACCTTCACACCAAGAAAATAGTTTAGTGTTCAAAGCTACAAACCGTATTTAAAAGAGCCCTTGTGTTAATGCAAAAGCACTTCATCATAAATATCCACAGCTCTTTTTCTTGAAACAGCAAAATCTTACATTGAGGAAGGGGAAAAAATCTGTGTGTATAAAGGATGCACTTGGTTGTGTTGTTTTGAGGAACTAGCAAAATAGTATACTTTTAAAAGACCACAGTAGCACATAAAGTTTGTCACTCTGTAGAAAAAAAAAAAGTGCCAATCTTCAGAATGCATCTGGAATTGGAGATAAAAAGGAACCTATGAATAAGTCATTCATATGTTCATTTGCTTGCATAATTGTAATGGCTTGTATGGATATATATTGTTACAGAAGATAACATTCTGCATGAAATGCTTGCAGTACAAGCTGGGAAGTTACTAATTTCAGGGTATCCAATCTATGAAGGTGTACTGGATTTGAAAAATTGCATATATTTACTACTGCAAACTTGCTTCAATTTGTAAATGTCATCCTGAGAAAGGACTTAAAGGTAATGGAACATTTCAATAAATCTTATTCATTTCATGGCACTTTCGCAAATGAATTCAGTTATATCTACATAAAACTGCTATATTAAAAAAAAATCAATCTGTACAAGTCCCACAAAAATATTTAAGTCTGTATGTAAATCTGTATGTAAATATTGGTTGTATGCTAAAAATCGATATTCTCTGAAAAGATTCATTTAAAAAAGCACACTGGTGTTTTATATGCCTAAATAAATAACCAACCTATTTATTATTATTTTTAAGTTTCATTGTTCTGAAATTGAAAAACATTTGAGAAATTCAAAAGACAACATTGCCATTCTACCCATTACTCAAAGTGATTCAGATCTGAACACTGTGCTAAAATTCACAAAGATCAAATTCTTCATGCATCTCTATTCATGAGGAAGTTTCATGAAACAAAGAAAAGAAACAAAGTGGAAGGAGTGGAAAGTTTCATATTCCAAAGTGGAATATGAAAGTCCTATTATGCTATTTATTTATTTTTTATACCATGACAATCACACATTTTTGGCAGTTTATAGAAAGCAAAACAGAATTATAAAACGTAAACATAATTATCTTAAGACCAATTCTCATGACACAATTATAACTAATCAGAAAACCTCCATTTTATCCTGTTTTCTTATCTCTATGTGTAAACTATTCCATAATGTGGCAGCCATAGCCTAGAAACCTCTCCTGGCTCCTTCTGATCTCAGGGCAGTGGGAGCTACTAGCTACTTTTCCAAAAGTTTTTTCTATTGAATGTGTTCATTCTGATTAAAGAAGTTATTCTGAAATGACCTTGTTGCCAAGCCATGTGGGAACTTATTGGTTAAGACTAGCATTTAAATTGATTGATTGATTCACTCATTTAGGGTGAGCATATTGCTGTACATCCTAGATCAGGGGTGCGCAAACTTTTTGGCTCGGGGGCCTCATTGACTTTTAAAATTTGACAGAGGGGCTGGGTCATTTTGGGGGGAATCGCCCCCCCCTTCCCCCCTTCTTCTCCTCCTTCCCCTCCCCTCGGAGGCCCCCTGAATCAGGAGTTGCTACCGCCAGCACAGCTCTAGTCCCGCATTGCCTCGGGAAGGGAAAGGCAAAAAGGAAGAGCTGCGGTGGTGCTTTGCAATGGCAGCAGCGGCACCGGAGGCTCAGGCTCAGCAGCTCCTTGTTTTGCCTTTCCCTTCCCAAGGCAAGGCGGGACTGGAGCTGCGCGGAGCTGCGCAGGCAGTAGCAACTCCTGACAGCCCCAACCAGACACCTGAGCAGAGCCCGGGCGGAACTGCCTGTTGCTGCTGTGGGTGTCTGGCTGCCCAAGTAAAGAACTGCACCAGCTTGATTTTTTGGCACACGGCGCGGGGTCTCTTTTGGCCGGCCCCGATTTCTTTTTCAGAGGGGAATTTTTTTTTTTCAGAGGTGGGCCATATTAAAAAGACCAATGGGCTGGATGTGGCCCATGGGCCGTAGTTTGCCCACCCCTGTCCTAGATCCTTCTGGGTGGCTAACAGCTAGAAGAAACATTTTTTTTAAAAAATAATATAAACCAAACCAAAACACAAATAAAAGTGAGCATAACATAAAAACCAAGGAACTTCACAAACTTCACAAAGTTTTCAAGTGGCCTTTAAAGGAAGCTGAATGTAAGTTGCATTGCACTAGTTTAGCCGGATAGTAATGAAAGTATGAACTCACAAGTAAGGCTGCAATTCATGCACCAGCAAGAGTGACCAAAGGACTGTCTGGTAATAAACTATATCTGGGCATCTAGCAATGGTGGTATTCAAATTTTTTTACTACCAGTTCTGTGGATGTGACTTGGTGGGCATGGTGTGGCTTGGTGGGCGTGGTATAGCTTGGTGGGCATGGTTTGGTGGGCATGGCAGGGGTAAAATGTAAAATCTCCATTCTCTCCCCACCCCATTAACCTGCTTTCCAGCTTTGTTCTCCTGTGCAGACCAACAAAAGAAGACCCAGCTGATCAGCTGGAACTCGGGAGGAAGAGAATAAATGGAGGAGTTAGAGGTGGTATTGGCCGGTTCTCTGAACTACTCAAAATTTCCACTACTGGTTCTCCAGAACTTGTCAGAACCTGCTGAATACCACCTCTGTAGCAGTAGCTATGAATCCAGAACAATCCCCAAGTCATGGACATAGCTTTTCAGGGGCAGGACATTCCTTTGAGAGAAACCATTAGAACCCACAAAACTTCTCACCAAAAAGGCCTACTAAATCACCATCTTCTCCCTTAAGCAACTGACTAGAATGTTTGATCATATTATCCCCAATCTGCAGGCTTAGTAATTGGTGCAGGAAGATACAATAGTGAATAATATCAAATGTAATCAAAAGGGGAACACTTTCAAGGCTTTAGTAAACAATCCCTTCTACAATGAGATGTTGACCATAAACTGCATAAAATTGATTACACACACATACTGACTCTTCACAAGAGCTAGAAAGTCATGGAATATGCCCAGAAATAGCAGGACACATACTAATGAAATTTTAGAAGAACTCAACAAGATGAAAACTGTTTAGATAAATCCATGTATTCTAGCTATTCATCTCCGATGAGGCATTATCAAGAATGATAGCCTTTGGTTATTGTTAGCAGAAGAATATTATTCCTGAATTTTAAGGAACCAGTGGATTTAGAAAAGTGTCGTGCAAACTAAATCCAGCAATTTCACTAGTCTTTCTTTTCTCAGAACCAAAGACAAGATGGTATGAACGATGCTGCTGAGGTATTATCAATAAGCAGTGTTCATTATAATCATATGTAAGTTTCACATTAAAAAAACAATGCTTTGAGAGAACATACATGGACTCCTGCCATAAAATGGAAACATACATAGTGGTTTGAATTCTGTAAACCAGGAACAGTCTGAGGTCTTTCTGGGAGTAAACCTGTCTCTAGAACAATAAGTCTGGGACACCTCAAAATCCTTATAGTTCAGTTTTAATTCAGTGGTTTATTTCCAAAGACTACCAAACCATCCCTAAATGATCTGGAAGAGATTTGGCATAAACCAGAGGAAGAATGAAATATTATGGACTTCTCCAAAACATTTGATTTGTAAATTGATCAATTTGGTACTTCATAAAAAGACATCTGGATATGGGTTATTAGCAGTGGTGGGATTCAATTTTTTTCCACGACCGGTTCTGTGGGCGTGGCTTGGTGGACATGGCAGGGGAAGGATACTGTAAAATCTCCAGTCAGAGGTGGTTTTTTTCTGGTTCTCTGAACTACTGAAAAATTCTGCTACCGGTTGAATACCACCTCTGGTTATTAGAATGAAAAACTATGCATAGCCCTTAGACATGCCATCATTAATATATGCAAGAAGAGTACACTTTACCTATGAAACTATCTCCAAAATTCTCTCTTGAAATAATCCTTGAAGTAAATTATCTTTAATCAAATTAAACGAGAACTGATAGGGGAAAAATCAAACAGAGTTTCTCTGTCCAGTAGTAATCTAAATTATTTCTGTCACTTGCAGTGGGAGAAAATATAAATGGAACAATCATGAATCAGGCAAGAGACAGATGCAAAGATCTTTCCACTGTTACTAATGTCCTGGCAGTTTATTGTCACCAGTACGAGCACGTCAGGATATTCCGAATAGTAGGATGATCTGTTTCATAACCTTCTAACTAATTATTTGTGCTTTTTAATGTGCTCATTACATTTCCTTATTTTTATTTAATTTTTTTAAAAATAAAAATACCAGCGCAGACTGGGATACTATGAATTTTTAGTTTGCTATATCAAGCTAGAAAGAGGAAATATTAACCCATCTCTTCTACATATTTCACTTCTTCCCGGGGCTCTATAATAACATACTTGGTTAAATATTAATGGGTAGCTTCAAGGAATAGTGTTTAATGACTTAGGTGAAAATTCTGTCATTTGGCTTTTTTCAAAAGTGTTTGGAAAAACAAAGTGGCATTGAATTGCCTACTTTATCCTAGTCCAAATGTCAAGAAATAAAATAAGCAGAAGGGAGATAGGCTGTTCTATAATTTGTGGGTACGTATTATTGATAATATATTTATCTTGTCAGCTGGAGGCACCAGTTATATAATGACATGGGATTTCAGAAGGCCAAACAAGATTTTGCCCCATTAAAAACAAGCAGAGCATTCTTGGCAGCATTCCCTTAAAGGCAAGAGAAGGAAGGCAAAGGGGGTTAACACTAATATTTTGCAACACATTCTTATTACATTCAGATTCTTTTTGTCAAGAGAGGTAAAAAGGAAAAGTAAGAGATTGGTTTTAGAAGATAAACCAGCAACAGGGGAGAGTAATGGAAAGAAAACTTATGAATGGAAATATAAAGAGTCAAATGTTCTCAAGGGAACACAGAAAATTTAATAACCAATTTTCTAACTGAGTTGGTACCATCTGTAGGAAGCAGAAAAATGACAGGCCAGGGCCAGGATGCCTTTTGGGAATTATCAATATTGAAATATAGTTATATTAAAATCATGCTCAAAAATAAAGATATGAGTATAAAGGACTTTTATTTTAATGTTAATCAAATATTACAATTCCCATTCATATTAGAATTCTAACAAATTTTATATGATTGTAACTATGTTCATTGTATTTAATGGAACAAATATTTATAACAGCACCACAATAAAAAAAATAAAATTCAGCATCCAAAATCAGTAGCAACAGCATTTTTCTGAATTCAGCTTAAGCCTTTTCTTCTACATCTATCCCTCATACATAAAAACACAGGAAAGTTCTGGAGACTTCGAACACACCTCTTACAAAAAATAAAAATTCTAGCCGATTAACATGCTATTAAAAATTGCAAGCCTGCAAAATGTCCTTCTTAGCAGCTTTATGTAGATGATAGATGGCATGGAAGATAAATTGTAACAATCAGAATTTTCCCATCATTTACCTAGTGATATGACAATTTCCAAACAGCTGATCAGAAGTCTACTAATATCATTTTATATCAAAAACTAGAGAAATACAAGTGGAACTTCCAAAGGGTAGCATCCAGTTTTAGTTTCTTTATATATTCTTAAATGGCTAATGGTACCAGTAGATGCACCCCTCATCTCTACTTAGAGAAATTAATGTTGTC
This sequence comes from Pseudonaja textilis, assembly GCF_900518735.1. Next base: position 8,752,012 of record NW_020769349.1, on the reverse strand, counting down.
TCCATGCCAAATACATCTATACACTCAGACAGGAAAAACAGACATAATCTATTTCATTGTTTTAATGTAATAGTGGACACCAGCCAATAGCTACTAAAATCAAGTTATGTCTAGTGTAGGGTTCTTAAGCAAAAGGCTCACTACCACTTCCTTTCAAGTGGTAGAAATTTTATCTCAAAATAGAAAATTTAATGATTTGAGTGTTCATTGGCACACTGGAAGGATACAAGCTTTATCAGGAGGATTTAATATACCAACAGTAGCATGCAGAATCAGTTAAATAAACCAGTTTCATCATTAAATTATCTAAGTTAGTAGAAATTGTGGTAAGAATTGACATGACATTTTCAAGTAAGTTCAAGATGATTGATGATAGATGATTTCGGGATGTAGAGTATGGATGTTCTGTATGGCTGAGATATTCTCTTAAATTAGCAATTCTTCCATGTTTAAACAAACACATCTACAAATTAAAATTGTCAAAAAAAGTCATATAAATCAATTATTTAATGAATTTGTAGCCTGAAAAATTACTTCTTCCTCTCCCTCTCCTCCTCCTCCTCTGTCTGTTTGTCTCTCTCTCTTTCTGTCTTTCTCTCTCTCTCTCTCTCTCTCTCTCTCTCTCTTTCTCTGTCTGTCTCTCTCTGTCTCTGTCTCTGTCTCTCTGTATGATACAACCAACACTTCATATATATGTAAATATGTATATATGAAGAAGAGTTGGTTGTAAACAGTATTATGCTATAAATACAATGTTGTGTTACACATCCCCATATTGTCCCCAAACCTAAGGATTTTCATGTAAGGATGGTAAAGAAGCATGAGAGGCTACTTTCAGTGACCCAAAGTGATGACTTTTCTATTTATTGTCTTTTACAGAGACCTTTCCATCTGATCTCAAAAGACATCCAGACAGAACATCAATTGGTACCATTCATACTAATAGAGAACTTGAAATTGAGATATGATTCATTTAAGGAAAGTTGAAATATAGATCCAGAATGCCTGGTTCCATTTTAAGCTGAGTCTATTTATTTTCAAGATAATTAGAAATGAGATTTATAAACTACTTCTATTGCTTTATTCATATTCTATCAAATCTTCTTGCTCCTTAGCAGAGAAGAAAGAGTCAGAAACAAAAGCAGATGCACAGGAAGACCTTTGCAAAATATTTTATGAACTAGAATGGATATACAGTTTAGAAAACAGCAACCTCATTACGCTCAAATGGGACCTTTGCATGCATATTAAAAGCTGAAAAAAATTCTGCCAGTCTCACTCCCATTTGAATGGAGACCCACATTAACTTGTTGTTAAATGATGGACAGCTACTGATGAACAACTTGGACAATAACGGGCTAGATGGAACAAATTTCTGTCCAACTCAATATAAAGAAACTTGATGTGCTGATATGTTTAATTGGCCCCAGGAATAAGTGGAATAAGTTTCTCTGTATGGCTGGCAGAGCAGAGCAGATCCATCCTTTCCCATCTTCAGTTGTTTACATTTGTCAAGCATGAAGAAACTGGAAGTCCAACTGAGGATGATCATTTCTTTAGGTGCAACAAAAGTATCTATTCAGATATATGATGAACTAATATTAGGCTACCACATTATTAGAGTCATCAAATATGGACTGGAAACATTCAAACAATATTTGACATAATAAATATATTTAACAACTTTATATTTAGACAAATGATTTTAGGACTGGGCATGCTTATACAATGTGCTTCAGGACTTGGCATAGAATTTCTCTGCTACTTGTTACTACCTGCAGAAACTTTTTTTCATATTCATTAAACCACTGAATTTTCATGGCAAATGTTAAAACAGCTGCAATTTTTTCCCTGGCTGCTGCTAAAGCCTCAAAAACAATATGGCTGTTTTAATGAGTAGTAGAAAGAGTGTTGCCAGGAGAAGCTCTGAAAGATTTATTCCAAATAATATTTGAAACATGCAATGGATGCTTATATGAAATAATAATATACACACACATGAAAACATTGTTTCTACTATTGTTTTATGGCACTGCAGTGATCTTTCTGTTTGATATGTGGCATATTTTTTAGAAATTTCAAGCATTTGTTTTTTGCCTGATAGATGAAATCTATATCATATCACATTAAAATAATGAGCCCTGAATATGTCCAGTATTCCATGAAAAGTAAACAAAGTCTATTCTGAAACAAAGCAGAAGAAAAAGCACAAGAGAGTCTGCACTACATCTCATCAAATGTCAAAAGTAACATAAAGGGAATCTGGATTTATGAGCAGTTTGCCAAGCAAATAAACATTTTAAGTGCTATAATAAAAGCATGGCAATGAGCCACCCATCATGTATTTTAATTTTGGTGAAATCAAAAGTTCGGTTTAATATACTTTGCCTGAACAAGTCAATAATTTCATCCAAAAACCACAGTCCATTTCCTTATTTTCACAGTCATGTTGTATTAGTCAAATAAATTGACAATTTTAAAAATGATAGCTGAAATAATATTAAAATTGTCTGACTGCCACAATTTTTGCTATTTTTAAAAGGTTCATTTAAAGTCACTGTCTTGTGATATAGGCAGCAATACAAATACAATAAATAAATAATAAATAAATACCTTTAGTCTATTCTTCTTTGCTTCCCACAGTAAGAAAAATAGTTCAGACACAGCAAAAGCTTTTGGTTGTAAGGTTTTTGAGGGCATTTATTATTTACATCTCATAGGGTTTTAATTAGAGCTGAGAGACTCATCCATTCTGAATAATTTATTTGATTAATTTTGCTGCTGCTTCTTGTTAGAAATTCTCCACCATGAATCTGCAAAATTTATTTGTCATTTGAAACTGTTTGCACAATCGTCTCTGTAAATAATTGTTGGGTTGAGCTTGTTCATTGCCTCATATATAAGTTTATGGGAAGTGGGTATGAGCCATCTTGATTGCTTCTCCTTGTAAGTGAAGTGCTTATCCAAAGTAATTGTAGATGTGAAAGGGGAATTAAATGAGACATCTTTTAATGCACAATATCATTCTTTTAGCAGATATTATCTGATGCTTATAAAATGTGCTGATTCTACGAATGAGTGTTCACATGTGATCTTGTTCACAAGAGGTATAAATCTTGGGTAAAGCATAAAAAATATTAACACGTTCTCTATCAATTGTTTTCTAGGTTTTACTCATCAAGTTAAATATTTCGCTTAGCTTTAAATAGCTTGCTTTGCTTCGCTTTGCTCTGTTGAAATAGAATCCTATTATTTAAAAAGTATTTATCTGTATATTAGAGAAGTATGTACATTTTATGTCTGGAAGTTTCTTATTAGTACATCCTAGAAGTGTCATGCATATTTCTATTCATTGAACAATTTAATTGGATTACTGCTAAAAGATGTCGAAATATGAAGGGCAGTTTCAGGATTGTAAAAAACAATGTCATTGGGAAGATTTATGGGCATGTACTTATTAGGTTTTCTTAGTCTCCTCCTCCCTATTTCTTTCTCTTTAGTATTCTTTCATTTGATGCATTAAAATTTTACACCCAATTCTGCTTTTCTTATTCTTTAAAAACCATGTGCATCATAGATTAATTAATTCAAAACCAGTTCTGGGTTCATATAGGGACCCCAACACCGCTCTGAAAAAAAATCTGCCAAATTATCATTGTTGCTGTGATAAATTGAGTAAATGGTCCAGAAGAGATAACAAATAAGATTCTATCTATCTATCTATCTATCTATCTATCTATCTATCTATCTATCTATCTATCTATCTATCTATCTATC
>NW_020769349.1:8664212-8748225 GCF_900518735.1 Pseudonaja textilis | reverse complement strand
ATCTATCTATCTATCTATCTATCTATCTATCTATCTATCTATCTATCCATCCATCCATCCATCCATCTATGTTTTCTTATGTTTTCGCGGGTATTTATATGTATGGTATTTAGTTTTTTGGGGGTATTTTCTCACGTTTTAATAGTTTGCTTTTAAAGTTAAAGCGACGTTTCGGCAGAATCTCATCTGCCATCATCAGGCTTGTATATTGGGTTCTTCTTAATCATGTGTTTCAGTCTTTGTCAGCCATTTCTATTTGAATTTGGTGCTGGCCTTGTGCTTTATTTGAATGGTTTTTTCTTCATCCTGATTGTTTGGGAGTCTAGGTCTGTGTATATTGGTCTTAGATTTGCTGGGTTCAGTATGATTGGTGTTCCTAATATCTTCTGTCTGTTTTGTAGCATTTTTTTTTTCATTTTGATTAGCTAGCAACATTGTGTTTCATGTATTGGGGGCTTTCAGTGCAGCTTGGTTTTGTGTGAATGGCTGGCAATTGTTTATTAGGAAGCTAGGTTTTATTTGGGTAGCTGGCTGGGGTTTATTTGGGTTGGGGGTATGGGGGGTCTGTTTGTGATCATGTGTTTGCTTGGATTGTGGTGTAGAGATTTTTTTTGTTTTTGTGTGCAGGCTTCCAGATAATTGACAGTCTGGTGGAATCATCTCTTCTATTCATGCTTTCAGGTCTTTTTTCAATCTCTATAGCTTCTCTGATAATTCTGTGGCTGGGGTTTTCTGTAGGAACTAGGGTTTTGGTGCCATTGAAGTTGATCCTATGACCTGTGACTTTCATGTGTTGGACTAGTGAGGAAGTGTGCTCCAACTTTTTTACTGCATTCATGTGTTCATCAAGGTAGGTACTTATCCTTCTATTGGTCTGTCCAATGTATGTGGCAGGGCATGATGCGCAGGTACTTCATATATGCCTTGGTTTTCTAGGTCAATTTTATCTTTGAGGTTTCTTAGGATTGCTGCTATTTTTCCGTCCATTTTGAAGGCAGTCTTGATGTGATGCCTGCATAGTATCTTACTGATTTTGTCTGTTGTACCTCTTATGTAGGGCAGGACAGCTGTTCCATAGGTCTGTTCATCTTCTAGGTCTCCATTATGTCTCAGTGTGTTTTTGTGGATCAAGCCGGTGATTTTGCTTTTGTGGAAGCTGTTAGCTGTCAGTACTTTGGTCAGGGTGCATAGTTCAGTCTTTATGTGTGTCTTGTCTGCTAGGCGTTTGGTTCTAGCAATTAGTGTTTTAGCGACGCAGTTTATCTGTGCTGGGTGGTGGTGGGATTGGACGTTGAGGTATCGGTTGGTGTATGTTTTCTTTTGGTATATGGTGTGTCCTAGTGTGCCATCTAGATAAGTACATCTAGGAATGGTAGTTGTTTGTTTGTTTCCTTTTCCATGGTGAATTTGATTTTGCGGTGTACGTTGTTTAGTTGTGTTAGGAAATCGTTTAGGTTTTCTTTTCCATGGGGCCAAATAACAATGTCATCGATGTATCTTAGTCATAATTTGGGTTTGTGGGTGGCATTTGCCAGGGCTCTGGAGTCAAATTCTTCCATGAACAGATTTGCAATAATGAGTGACAGTGGCGATCTGCTTGTATCTTTGTCCTTTGTGTATGAAATATGTGTTGATTAAGCAGTGTTCTGCTAGTTTCATTAGGTGTTTGGGTGGTTGGTATTTGTTTTTGATGATTTCTAGGGTTTCTTTTATCAGAACTTGGGTGAATAGTGAAACCTCATTGAAACTAACTAGCAGATCTTTTTGTTCTACGTGTAGATCTTTGATCATTTCTAAGAAGTGGTATGAGTTTTGTACATGTGAAGCTGCTGCTTCAGCATGGAGCTGTAGCTGTTTTGCTAGGTATCTGTCCAGGTTTTGTAGTGATGCTCCTCTGGAGCTGACTATGGGTCTCAGAGGTATGCCTTCTTTGTGTATTTTGGAGAGGCCGTATAATTTGGAGCATCTGGAAGATTTTTCTCTTGGGATGATCATCTTTGGGTTCGTGGGTGGCATTTGCCAGGGCTCTGGATTCGAATTCTTCCATGAACAGATTTAGATGATCAGTACAGCCTGAAAGAAATGTGTAATCTTGATATAAAATATAAAGATAGTTGAAGGATTATGTGTAATAACTGTATTTAAACAGATTATAGATCAATTTATGGTTTAATTGATGGGTTTGACAATTCTCCAAATGCTTTGTTGTTCTATCATTTTGGGAGGTGAATATATAGAAATAAAACTTACTATTATTTTTAATTTTATTTTACATAGAATTCAATATCCATTTGTATTTTTTAAAAAGGTCAATTTGAAAATTTACAAGCTTTTATGTAATTGTGTCATTCAATTCCACATATAATTGTTTGTACGTGTATTTTAAAATATATTTTTAATTTTTTTTCAAATATTTGCTATATCTTTTTCTTGTCCAATTTTATCCTAATACATACAATTTTATATACTTTTTCGTAGATCATGTATATTTTGTGCCCATTTTTATTTGCACCTCAAAATTTAGAAAGGTGTACTACAAGTTATTATTTAAGATTGGTAGAATGTTTTTATTTATTTATTTATTTAGTATGCATCTCACTATTGAGTGACTCTGCCAGCTTACAATGCCATAAATAACAGAATAAAATAGTTAAAAGATGAAAAAAACATTATAATATTGCGCACTGCAATTTAAAACAAAATGAATGAAACATTCATGTGTGTGTTACCTAGAATGTCAAAATATTCATTTGGAAAATAAACACAATAAACATAAAAGAATAATACATTTATCTGGCTATATCTGTCCAGTTATGCAAATAACATATCACAAAAGTGATCCCTAGCCAGTCAAAAAGTTTGTAAACTTTTTGAAGAATGCATGCAATGTGTGATGGATAAAGTAAGCCTTGTACTGGTTCTGCTGTTATCTCAGAAAGCACAAGGCAACAAAAGTGAGTGATGAATATAAGTAATTGAGCCTCCAGAAAAAGATGATTGTTACAAGGAAGATCTATGATTAGATTGTTTACAGTCATACAGGCACCATGTAAAATAATTTACTTCTCCTTTTGTGGGGGAGAAAATATTTAGCAAATAATACTAAAGACTGCAAGAGTCCAATGATTTATTTCTTCAGAATCTTCTTTCCTTCAAGGAATGGTTGGCTCCCATCTTGTTGTTCTTCCAAAAAGCCCCCAAATTGTCAAATAGGCATATGAACCTTCTTACAAACAGAGAAGAAGTGATAGAGGGAGTTGAAACTGCAGGAACCTTGGCTGAGAGTGACCATGTCATACTAGAATTCAGCATAACACAAACACAAGCAATAGAACATAATAACACCACAGTCTTGGATTTTAAAAGAGCTGATTTTAATAAACTCAAAGAGAACTTGGGAAAGATTCCATGGATGAAAATCCTAAAGGGGAAAACAACTCAAGAATCTTGGGAAACTCTGAAAAGTATGATCATAGAAGCCCAGACCAGCACAATAGCACTGAAAAAGAAAAACAAGAAATCCAAGATGAAACCAGCATGGCTGCACAAAGATCTCTGTGGCAAATTGAAAGAACAAAAGGACAAGTACAAAAAAATGGAAAGAAGGACATACAAATAAGGCAGAATATCAGCAGATAGACAGAATCTGCAAAGACGAAGTCAGGATAGCAAAGGCTCAGAACGAACAAAGACTTGCAACAGAAGTCAAAGATAATAAAAAAAGTTTCTTCCAACATATAAATAACAAGAAAAAAAATCAAGGAAACAGTCAGTCCACTAAAGAGAGGAGACAGCAAGAAAGTAACAGAAACAGAGAAAGCAGAACTGCTTAACTCATTCTTTGCATCAGTCTTCACACAAAAAGAAACTATAGTTCAGCACACCAAAAACATAACTGTAAAAGACAGACCAGAAATAAAAGTTAAAATAAGCAAAAAATAGTAAGAGAACACCTGTCTGATCTTGATGAACTCAAATCACCGGGGCCTGATAGATTATATCCCAGAGTTTTAAAGGAGCTGGCAGAGGTCATCTCAAAACCACTGCACCATATCTTTCAAAAATTCTGGAGCACCAAAGAGCTACAAGAGGACTGGAAAAGAGCTGATGTGGTTCCCATCTTCAAAAAAAGGAAAAAAAATATCAGGAAACTATAGACCAATCAGCCTAACATCAATATCCGAGAAGATACTAGAAAAGATAATAAAAAAACAGGTCTGCCAACTTCTAGAAACAAGTAAAGTAATAACTAGCACTCAGCATGGGTTTGTTAAGAACAGATCATGCCAAACCAACTTATTTCATTCTTCAACATAGTGACTAAATTAGTAGACCAGCAAAATACTGTAGACATAATATGTTTAGATTTCAGTGAGGCATTCGACAAAGTAGACCACAACCTACTTCTTAGAAAGCTAGAAAAAAGTGGAATAGATAGCACTACCACTAGATGGACTCGCAATTGGCTGATAAACTGTATTAAATGAGTAGTCCTTAATGGATCTAAGTCTGCATGGAGGGAAGTAAGCAGTGGGGTGCCACAAGGTTCCATCTTAGGAACCTTAATGGATTTAAGTCTGCATGGAGGGAAGTAAGCAGTGGGGTGCCATAAGGTTCCATCTTAGGCCCAGTACTCTTCAATATCTTCATTAACGACTTAGATGAGGGAATAGAAGGGGAACTTATCAAATTTGCAGATGATACTAAGTTGGCAGAATAGCTAACACCCAAGAAGATAGGCTGAAGATCCAGATGGATCTTGAGAGACTAGAACACTGGGCTATATCTAATAAAATGAAATTCAATATAAAGAAAAGTAAAGTCCTACACTTAGGCAAGAAAAACCCAAAGTATACATATAGACTAGGTGAAACCAGGCTCAATAGCAGTAACTGTGAGAGGGATCTTGGAGTCTTAGTGGACAACCAGCTAAATATGAGCCAGCAGTGTGCAGCAGCAGCCAAAAAAGCTAATGCAATCCTAAGTTGTATTAACAGAGGGATACAATCAAGATCAAGGGAGGTACTAATACCACTCATAAAGTCTTAGTAAGATCACACCTAGAGTACTGCATCCAGTTCTGTTCACCACATTATAAAAAAGATGTTGAGACTCTAGAAAAAGTACAGAGACCAACCAGGATGATTAGGGGACTGGAGGCTAAAACATATGAAGGACAATTACAGGAATTGATAATCATGATAGCAGGCTTCCAATATTTGAGGGCTGCCACAGAGAGGAAGGGGTCAATCTATTTTCTAAAGTGCCTGAAGGCCAGACAAGGAATAATGGATGGAAACTGAACAAGGAGAGATTTAACTTGAAAATAAGGAGAAACTTTCTGACAGTGAGAACAATCAACCAATGGAACAGCTTGCCCTCAGAAGTTGTGGGAGCACCATCACTTGGGACTTTCAAGAAGAGATTGGACTGCCATCTGTCAGAAATGATGTAGGGTGGGGGGTTGGACTAGATGACTTATAAGGTCCCTTCCAATTCTGATTATCTGTTATCTGAACCACAACTCAAGACAGAACCAATCAAATACCTGATTTTATTGTGTTGTTGCTGTCAGGTAGGATAGAAGGCATTATTGGTTTTTATTATATGATGCATTTTTTAAATATTGTAATATTGTATTACAATATTATAATATTGTAAACCCAGAGTCATCTGTATGTAAGTTAGATGGCTATATACATTTGATTAACAAACAAACAAACAAACATTTCTCCCAGAGATTCCTAGTTAGTTCCTATTCCATTATGTTTGTGGCAAATAGGTAGCCTGTGCAATGTGTAGCTTAAGTTTTTAGACAGCTACAAAAACAGGCTGTTCTGAGCATACAATAGTCCAGTACACAAATGACTATGGACAATTGACAAGGTGTGAATGCTTACTTTATTGGATCAGCTTTTACTTCAGTTAAAACATATTATCACAAAACAATAGTCCTGGCTATGACCACAGATATGTCAGGACTATTGTTTTGTGATAATGTATTTAAACTGAAGTAAAAGCTGATCCAATAAAGTAAGCATACAGACCTTGTCAATTGTGTGTGTGTGTGTGTGTGTGTGTGTGTGTGTGTGAGTGATTATTTATTTATATTATTTCAATTTGAAGAATTCTATTTTAATATTATTGTTACTGTAAACATTCTTGGATTAACAGGTTGTTTTTTTGTAAAAAAAATTAAATGGCGAAGTCTGGAGTTAATGTTGCAAATAAATGCAGTGAACCAAAAGAAAATTTGTTAAATCAAAAGTTTTTCTACTGAGTTCTGACCTCTAATTAATCATATCCTACCAAATTCTTGAGATGTATGATTAATATCCTATAAACGGAATGCCTGCACAAGTTTTTTTTCATCAGTTGCACATTTGGAAGCTCATACATTCTAGCATCCTGAAGGGTTATGAAAAGCAAATGTAATTATTAAAATCCTTTGGGTATATGTCTTAGCTGATATTAACTATGAATAGTTTGTTTGTATGCACATGCAATATTAATGGAGTTTTAAAAAAATCACAGAAAGATAAGCTTTAATGCTTATTGTACTTAGGCATGACAAATATTGTTACTTTTCCAAATCTTTGTCCCACCTAAATAAAGACTGGGTTTTATCTGATTTCTGAGGCATTCCTTTGGAAAATATTATTTTAAAGTTATTCCTTTATGATGCTTATGCTCCTCCTAGCACTACTGAATGACATTCATTAGCTTCAAATACAATATTTTATCAAGAAATAAAACTCCTCGGGCACCAGAGCTAGAACAATATTAAGCATTTTCAATATATTCCTATCTTTATGTACCAGGTGCATGTTTAATATTAGGTCTTGAGGTAAAAATATATTTTGGGCTGGAATTAGGAAGAATAAAAGAATTCATGGGGACAATTTAAAATTTTCAAATTATATGCTGTTGTTACTTCATAAAGGTATAGGGTAAGGCTAATTTTGCTTCCTCCCCCCAATCTGATTGTTTAAAAATCAGGTTCTTTCTTTACAGGTTAAGGAAAAATTTAAAGTCTTGATAATTTAAAAAAAATGAACAAAATTACACCTTACCTCACACATGCCATTTTCATCAAAACTGGTTCATTAATGTTACCCTAACATCAATTCTCAATGCTTTTAGTAACATGCAAAAATGTGTTTTATTTCAGATTTGGAACAAACAGACCCACTCTAAATGTTCTTCTCTGAGAACATTTAGAGATGGCTATGTTCTGACCAGAACTCAGAAAACTTTTACAATGTTCTGGTCATAAAAAGCAATGCTCCCTGTGTTGCTTCCACAATATGGAAAATTATTTTATAAATCTCACTGTGCTGAATATTTTTTAATCAACTTTTCTATTACACTTGTATATCATAGTGCTTTAGGACATCTACAGAATATGGCTTATATTCTAACTGCAAATTAGAATGCATAATCACCTGTAACTGAATGGGACTCCCATCTAAATAAACGCATTCACATTTGCATTGTTAAAGGGTTTTATGCACATTATCATTTGTTTTCTGAGTGTAAAGTGCCTTAAAATCAATTCCCAAGGACAAAATAAAGACTCAAGACTATCACCTTATTTCCAACATACATTTTCAAGGATCCCACAAGGAAGCACAATTAGCTAGAAGCAAAGGCATAGCCCCCATTCCTTGTTTATTCCAAGTATCTGTTATTTGTTATTCTTAAATTTTAATATTGTTAGCAGTAAAAGCAGTCTGGCAATCGCACTAATTCCAAGGGAGAGAGAAGTTTCTCTTTCATTGCATATATTCAATCAGAGATTAGAAATACATGCATCAGGAATGCTGTAATTGCGATTACATTTACATTTTCAAGATTTACTTATTGTCACCTCTTATCCACTTTGAATGAAAGTTCTGTCAAACATCTTCTCAAGCTTATTTAACGAATAAATCACATTCATTTAAATATTTTCAGTCATGTAAATGTCGAACATGTTATTTGTTCAGCATTTCTCCAGTTACATGGTCTACGCCTGCAGCCTTACCATTTAAGAAGCTTCACATTATACTATGTCATATTTTCAAAAGTTAGTTAAGAGAAAAATCAATTATTTTATTAAAAATCCTTAATGTGTTAACAGCTACAGTATTAGCATATATTAGCATCAAGCAGCTCACAAATTCACAAAGTACTAAGCTTCAATAAAGTTTAATTATTAACTGAAACAGTCCTGTGTAGATGTATTATTAATCCTTTGGTTTGCAAGAGCATTTTGATATTTTTATGTAAGAAAAAAAAATCCTCTAGATGAAACAATATTATTTCAAAGGCATTATTGCATAATTGTGGTCAGTAATCACTTGGTCATTCCCACAGCAGAACAATCTTCCTTAAAAAAAGATTTATTGCCTTGACAATGGAATGCAAATTTTAATATTTCTGAAAAATTGAGGCCTATTAATCCTGGCAAGTCTTACTCTGAAACACAAAATGGAGGGGAAAAAACTCCTTTGATCTAATTTTCTCTTTGAAAGGGAACTGAAAGATAGGGAAGGGTAGGTCTTAACTCTGTTGTTTGAAATCTATTATAGAATGAATCTGGCTTTTCTGGAAGAAAATAACAAGTGCAAAATTTACCTGAAAATGCAATAAATGAAGTATTTCATAACATTTTCCAATTATTTTAAATCTTAAACAAAAATAAGATGATACTGAAACTACTATCCACAGTCTTATTCAAAAGAGACTAAATTTATTTATAGTATATTTATAAATTTATAAGTATATATATTTATAATAAAACCTTTTTTTGATAAAGTTAATAACATGGACTGAATATATAAATGTGTAATATATGTGAATATACTGTATAAATTCATAAAGTTTTGATTTCTTCCATTTTTGGTCATAATGGCAGGTATTTGTATTTGTTAATCCCAGCCCAAGAATGCCATAGAATAATCGAGCCAGTTATCTATTTGCTTACACAACAAAGACAAAATCATATACTAAACCTTATACTGCTCTAATTGTCACAGATATACCTAGGAAATTCTATAGAGTGCTATCCTAAATTCTCTTTCTCCAATCCAATTCCAGACTGTGTTTTGTCTTGTCCCATCTCTGCTTTCAATGTACTTCCTCCTTTCTGAGAAATTGCCTCTTCACTGTAGCAATAGCAATAGCACACTGCTTCACAGTGCTTTTACAGCTCTCTAAGCGATTTACAGAATCAGCATATTGCCCCCAACAATTTGTGTCCTTATTTTATCCACCTTGGAAGAATTTGGCAGATTCGATCTGCCAAATTGCAGGCAGGCAGCAGAAGTAGCATGCAGTACTATATTCTAACCACTGTGCCTCTGCGGCTCTTAAAGTCCAATATACCATCTCCCCTGCTACTCCTGTCCATTTCTTAAGCCAGATTCAAACATTCCAGACTCTATTATTCAGAGTTGGCAACAAGGCCAAGTTGGTGTGCAGTTCAGATTTTGCATTGCAATACTGGATTGCTTATCCCCTCCTCCTTGCCCTTTCCATCCATGCAGGAAAGGCTAGCTTCAATAGTTGAGTCAGAGTCAAATGAAACTGTGTTAAATAGGTAAAAATTATCTAGATAGCATAGTAGTTTGAGCACTGCCTTTGATATGGGAGATGAGAGTTCAAATCCCAACTGGTACCAACCTTATCAGTAGGGGTTCTTGGGCAAAGAATTCCTTATGCTTTATCTACTATCAGGTCCAAGCTCAGACAGTGAAATCAATCAAGTTCAATCCTTTATTTGCTTTATTTGGACAGAATCTTCTCAATCTATAACTTTCTTACCTATAAGATGTATCCTGTTTCTGTGATGTGCATACCCTTAACCTTTCCCCCCTTTCCCCCATCCACTTCAGGATCACACATTCTTTTAACCTAGACCTTTCTCTAAGAAAGCTCTCTGTTGCCAAAATTATCTCCCTCTGGTCCTGCAGGTGCACATTACATCACATCTAATTGCATCAAATATGAGACTGATGCAAACTAGGAGAATCATGCCAGCTCAGGTGTTACCTAGATTAACAAGATTGATAACAAGGTTGGGAATCAGGACAATCAGACAATAAGTGAGCCACTGGAAGAAAACATACATTAAGGGAATCCGGAATTGATTGAATGCTAGTACAACAGTAGAACTAATGAGAAGCCATATATGAAATGTATGAGTGCACTATACATGAACAAAAGACGTATATCCATACTAATTGAGAAACAGCAATTTACTCAATGCTTCAACATAATGAAGAGGAAGTTGCTTTCACACCTTGAGATAGACCAACTATACATTACAACTCAAGAAGACCTGGAAGAACAACTGGAAATGCTACCAATATCTGAAGCTGGAATAGTCTTATTACCCTTCCATTATAGGGCATAGTAGCTAATATGATGCATAAAATTATAGATAAGCTAGTTACAATTAACTCTCAAAACTGGTAAACTGGTAGAGCAGTATCTGCTACCACACTAGAAGATGCCAATAGGTTTGCAACAATCCCTACCACCCTCATACCGTTCAAACCAATGAACTGGCATATGCTATAGCCACTGTAATCCCAGAGACACTTGGCAACACAATCAAAACCCACCACCCCCTTGGAAAATAAAGTTAGAGGCTAAGATCTAGGCAACTCAGAGGTTAGTCAGTATGTCACCCAAAGCATGTTCATCTTGAGTTTGGACTACTGCAATGTGCTCTATATGGGGTTACCCTGAGGAATATTCAGAAGCTGCAACTAATGCAGAGTGCAGCAGAGCTTGTAGTTCTTAGTGCCCCTTGAATGGCCCATGTACTGAACTATGAGCTGCACTGGCTGATGTTTTGTTTCTGGTGTAATTCAAAGTGTTGATTATCATCTTTAAAGCCATACATGACATAGGTCCAGGTTACATAGAAACCATCTAACCTGAAGGGACTGGCCTGCCCCATCCTTGCCAGCAGAACAAGCTACACTCCCCAGTCAAAGAGTTTTAGCTGGTGGTGCCCGGGAGAATTTTTTCTGCCATGACTATTGTCCTCTGAAATATCTCCCTCTTCCCTCCTGATGTGATATCTGCTCCCACCCTTCTCATCTTTTGTAAGAACCTTAAGACCTGGCTTTTCCAATTGGCTTGAGTTCCCAATGGGCAACTATCACATCAGAAGTGGTTGATAAATTAAGAGAAAATCCAACCTCCCCCTCCCCATTCATCCTGCTCTTCCCTTCCCAAGTTTAAACTGTAATTTACTCTTGATTATAATTCTAATGCTATTTTCTTAGAAATATTTATATTTTATGGTTTCATAGATTTTAATGTTGTAAGAAACCCAGAATTGTCTCAAAGCGAGATGAGTGGCAAATACATCTAATAAATAAATAATAAATAAATCAGTGGAATTACAGAAAGGTGTGAAAATTAATTATAAGACTTGACTACTGAAAAAAAAAATAGAAATCTGAAACAATTTGAAATGCTAGCGATTGCTAAACAAAGGTTCCCTGCCCTGACTACCAAGCTAAGGAAATACACTAGTGAAGCAGAGGCCAAGAAGATAAATGCTCTGTTGCCCAAAGAACTATCTAAGATGTACTTTCACCTGTAGTGCAAAAATACAGTAACAGGACAGTCAACAGCAGAAACTGAACAGTACTAGAAAAATATATTGCAAAAAGATAAGATACATTACACCAGTACAAACTGGTTGCAGTGCCTGAGGACAAACCACACGAATCTCTCAGAAAAAGGAATCAGTCACCATCATAGTAGTGGACATTCAACAGCAAGTTAGGAACATGAAGAGCTGGATAGCATCTTGTCCACACATGATACACACCCACTAGCTAAAAAACTAACAGCAGTTCATAAAAGTGCAGCAGCATAAATAAGCCAGCTGTTGATGGTAGCCTCCCATTGAGATTGACTAATATAAGGAATATTGGTAGATAGGTAGCTGATAAGTAGGTAGGTAGGAAGATAGGAAGGTAGTAGGGTGGATAGATAGATAAATAGACAATAGCTAGATAGATAGATTTAGGATTATCATCTTTAAAAGTCTCAACAGTTCTATTATTGGCATAATCCTACTGAATATAACCTGAGGTTTCAGAAGCCAATGTACTATTAAGGATCAAGAAAAATATGGTGCTATTGTTGGTGAAAGAATTTATATAAAATTGGTAAATATTTTAAACTCCCGATATACCAGTTGGGGGGGAAATAATGACATTTTTTTCTCCAACCCCTCTTCCATAAGTATGCTATTTTCTTCAAGTTGCACTGACCAGTTTCTGTACATTTCATCAACATTTTACCAATGCCTCTTCATAAAGGCATGGAAACCAATTTTCCTTGGTTTCTCTAAAAGGAATATTGAATTAGAAATGCCTTCGAGCCACTGGAAAATGGGAAAACAGTGGGGAGGGGGCATACTTCTCACTCGTATAGCTTAGTGCAAATCATTTAAACAACCTGGAATCCAGAGACATAAGATCCAACATTCCTTAATACCAAACAAAGGAAGTGATCCAATTACCTATGCCATTTTAAAGAATAATTTTGGTGTAATGTTGCTTCACTTTCTCTGAGATAAAGACTAATGTGAGGGATCGGGGCCTTTTTCTCTCCCGTAAGCCATGTTGTTCCTTTCTCCGTTCCTCCCTGCGTGCCCTAGGATGAAGAGGGGGTGGCCATGGGTCTTCCTCTGAATGCCCAGCCTGACTGTGCCTTTCCTCCATTTCTTCCACAGCCACTGGAGCCACACTCCCACTCCCTGTCAGCTCCTCAATCTCTCCCTCAGAATCAGACTCCAACAAGGGCATGACACAAGGTCAGTTCTCCTCTCCCCATTTTGCTGATACACAACTCTAATTGCTTTTGAGTTTTGAAGGTCTGCATGAAATGACTGTGACAGAGAAAAATAAAATTCACATTAATGGTTATTTAAACCATGGAAACTTTATAAAAGGCAAAACGTCTGTGCTGGTTATTAGAAGTATTTACTCATGTAAATATTATAAACTATTCAAAGTATCTGCATCTTGTGTGGAATGTAAAACAAACACTGTCCACTACATCAGCCCTAGCTAGGTTTTTGGGTGAAGGAATGATGCTTCTAAGTCAGTCTTGACTTTTGACAACTGCCTGGATAACGTCCCTGCACTTTGTTTTCTTGGCAAGATTTTTGGAAATAGCTTACATTTTCCCCATTCTTGAGCTTGAATTGAGCTTTAACCACTACACTAGATTGATTCATTAGCCCTAAATACACCAAGTTAAATTATAATTTATTTTGCTTTACCTAGTAGGATTTAGGATCACAAATATCATGGTTGATAGGACAATGTTTTTTTTTTGGGGGGGGGGGGCTTTGATTTGGGTTTTGATTCCTGGTGACTGCCTGAACCAGTGGGATTCAAAAGTTACCACCACCGGTTCTGTGGGCATGGCTTGGTGGGTGTGGAGACAGGGGTGGGCTCACATGGCTCGCATGATCATGTGCATGCACACCATATGCACGCTTTGCGCATACGTTAAAATAATAAAAACTAAGCTACTGCACCTCTCAGCTGGTTAACACAGCAATCCGCTCTGCTGTGCGGTTGAAAAGGACCTAGGAGCCCAACTGCAGAGTGTTGGAGAGATTTGGAGGGAACTGGTTTCTGCCAGCTGATCTTCGGCACTACCAGTACACCAGAACCAGACCGAACTGGTAGAATACCACACTGGCCTGAACAAGTCCTTGCTGTTTTCTTGGCAAAGGTTATTTGGAAGTGGTTTGCTGCTGCCTGCCTTCCAATGCTAAGAGAATAGGTCTGGTCCAAAGTTACTCAGATGGTTTCATGCCTAAGCCAGTACTAGAACTATATAGCCTCCTAGTCTGTGCCTTAACCATTACAGAATTATGAATCATCCCTCTATAGTTTCACAGCAAACAATGTTTAAAATGAGCCAAACTTTAGTATGATGTGTGAACTATTTTTATCAAGTCTTTGTAAATAATAGTAGGCATCTGTATAAAAGCATATTCGTATGTGTACATATATATGATGACTACAGCTAGCAATGAATAATGGTCAATGAAAGCTTATGTGAAAATCAGCATGTGCCAGTTGGAATTCATGGTTTCTTTAAGCAAAGGTAATTGGCGGCACGCTGTGCTTTCAAGATTTATGGAACAAAGGAAATGATTTGCAATCATATCTCTCCGAGCAATTTTGCAATAGTGTCTTTGTATTTGAGGCCTGAGGTTAGAAGGAAAGAATAGGGCCTCACGATTTGGAGGATGAGTTACATGTGTGCACTTAATTCTTTTATAGCTGCTGGCCAAGTCCTCTTCAGTCTATAGGCAGCAAAGGCAGATGTCCAAGCTGTTTTCAAGAGAGAAAATTAGCTTTTGCCAAATTTATCTAAAACTAAGCTACTGAACCTCTCAGCTGTTTAACACAGCAATCCACTCTGCTGTGTGGTTAAAAAGGACCTAGGAGCCCAACTGCAGAGTGTTGGAGAGATTTGGGGTGAACTGGTTCTCTCAAATAACCTAAATTAATATCAACAGCAGAAGGGACAATGTAATTCATTAAGAATTCCTTTTAAAACAATGTTTCATTTGTAGATTTTTTAAACATTAAAAGTACTTTAGAGTCTTTTGCTTTCATTTCAGGCACAGAAACAACAAAAACAATACAAACACAAGCTAAAAAAAGAGCATTATTTATTTGCTGGAAGTACATACTGATGTCAACTACTAATTATGGGTAAGATAGGTTTTGAACCCAGGTCTTGCCTAACCAATATTGAGCTTACATACTACTTCCCAGCAACTTGAAAAGTCATGCGCTGTTTTCACTCCTTCCCAATACCAAACCCAGTATTAAAAAATGTATTTGAAGAACTATTCAGAAGTTTTAAGTTTTGAAAAAATATAAAATGTGGTCTGTCTGTGTTACACATGGAAATTTTAAAGATTTTAGTAGCTATCTAGTTAAGCATGAGTTTGATTGTTTGAGCTATGTGATAATGGATCTGCTTGCTTCATTTGTGCTTCATTGCAAGGTTAAGGCAGATGACCCCCCCCCCCACCCATCAAACATAGTCTAATACATTTCCTACACTGACAATTCTATGAAAACTGATCTTGTATAACATTATATCATAAAAAATGTCAAATTTTGCTAATGACTAAATAAAGCCAGTGAGTAACTAATAAAACTTGACTGACTTATACATTTGCAAATATTTTCCATGCTGTATGTTTTCATATATAAACAGAAATGGAAGCTTATATGCATATGATTTTTAAAGGAGAGAAATGATTGCTGGTAAGATCATATTAATAGATGCTTATATAATATGACCTGCTTATGATGTGAAAACTGGCCTGGACATTGCCAAGCAGTCGAACTGCAGTATAAAATGTGACGAAACATACATTAAAGAAGAATGGGCCAATAATGAATGAAGCCTGTAAAAATGAATATGTAATATTTTAGAACAGAATCGTCAGAGACTGTGGAAAGTTGTATGATCTCCATGTCATTATAGAAAATTTGCCATGTAATTGACAGTGTGCTGCAGTTAAGGAGCAGTAATCAGATAAGCTATTCTCTAAGGCATTCCTAGGCCACATGGAAGATAAAATGTAAAATTACTACCAACATACCTGTTATATAATTATTGGTGAAGTGGTGCTTGCATACTTGCCATGAGCTGTACTCATATTATGAACTAGAGTGCTGTAAAGAAACCCAAATCTAGAAAGATGGCTGTGTTTCACAATGGAACATCAATTACTATGCTTATGTACTATAGATCAGCCTACATATTACTGTTTTACCCTAGTATATTTGATACAGAGTCCACATTTGAAAGAAATAATTCATTTAAAAGAAATAGGCAGTGCATAAATTAATCATGAAGAGCTGCTAAATTCAAAAACAGGAAAGAGAGAGCATTGTAGAGCAGGGGTGTCAAACTCATGGCCTGCGGGCCAGACGCATCACATGCTGGGGCCCCCCACCCCCATTTTATCAAAGGGGGAAAAAGTCGTGATACATCATGTGACAACAACGTGACGATGCGAGTTGGACACCCCTGACATATGGTAAAGGCAAAGGACCAAAGAGGCATCGCAGCATTGCAATTCTTGTTAGGCCTTTTGACAAAACCATCAGATTTCCTCAGGAACTTTTAAATTCAAGAAAGCATGAACACTGAGATAGAACTTCAGAAATCTTTCTGTTTTATTTGGAAAAATATATAAATCAAATGAGTAAATAAATCAATATGTTTTCAACTTGTATTTTGATTGCCTCTTTGTGTTCTCTGTTTCATTCAATAGTGCCTTTTTATTGTGTTTATTGTGAAACAAATATGGACATTTATCAAAAGGCTCACTTCATTCTCAGTGTTTTTTAAGGGCAAATGCCCATAAAGCAGGTGCTGCATTCTGATTAAAAGAGACTGTGATTTTCACATGTGTGAACACATGCAGAGGTTTCCTCCTCATTTAAGTAATCAAGTATAAAGGAAGACGTAGTAATCTACTGTTATTTCATATGTAGATGTAGTTTAGTGCTGTTCTTTGTTTATTTATAATCAGCTTATGTTTGTTTGTATGCAACCATCACTGTCTAACTTTGCTCTATTTTATTTTAATTTGTTCAGTTGCTACACGCTTTTGCTAGGACAATAGAAAGTGAATATTTTTCACCTACCTGAAGTCTATGCAGTTCTGGGTTAGAGAAAAGTCTACATTAACATTAACAAATTTGACCTTTACATTCAATTCAGATCTGATCTCTGTTTGACTTTCTTGTCTCTGTCAAAATCCAAATCAAATGTTTAGATCTGAAAGTCTTCCTGATGTTCAGCAGAGATTAGTCTGCTCTTCCTCCACCACAGCAAAACAAATGCTCACGTTTTTCTGATACAAGTTGATGTCATTGTCCATAAGGCTACCTTTCTTTTGCAACACACATGTGTGTGTTGCTTCAAGGACATCAGTGGCATCAAATGTTCAGCATGCAAGAAAGAGGCAGAGAATAAGGAATTAGAACAGTGATAGGATCACTGCCTCTTAAGTGCTCTGGAGATGAAGACACATCTATATTAAAAAAAAATCTTCTATGTCTGGTGATAACTTTATCAAGAATTTATTTGGTACGTGAAAAAAGATAAGAGAAAGAAATAAAAGGCAATGCAACTTAAGTATTGGATTTTAAAGCATTGTATGCAAATATTTTTGTCTACCCTGAAACTATACTTGTCATACCTTTGAAGGAAATAATACATACAAGCACAAATTCAGTGCTATGTGTGCTGCAGCATGATCTAAATATATATAAAAGAGTTAAATTATAAATTGGATCCATGGAGTCTAGTGTGCATTCCATCCTTGAGGTTGGAATAAAAATATTTTCATCTGATCTGCCACAGTCCCTGAAAACTATAGCTAAAATAAGAATGCACTCAATAACATTGGACGTGTAGAATGCCGTATAAAAACGTCCCTGCATATTTGGTCAAATTGCCCTGAAACCAAATTTTATAATAACAATAATAAAACCACAATAAAGGTAGCACTGAATAGTCTTAGTGTATACACCAAACTGTCAAGAAGATGTGGAAATTGACAGGTAGATAAAAGCCATAGAAAAAGCCATAGCAAAATAACTTCTCCTTTACATTCAGCTCGTTATAAAGCACAGCCATGCCACTCATTTTGCCATTACCTGTAACAGCTGGGTGAGTTAAAAAGTAATTTTAGTTTCAGAAGGTGTCAGTTTTCTTTTCCAACATAGTTTTAAATCTGTGGTGCTGTGATAGTTCCCCTATTACTACTGCATACTTCAAAACTGAGATTACGTCTTTACTGTCAGGCCATATATGCTCAAGTCCATTTGCTGATTGCAAATGGGAAACATTTTTCAAGCATATAAATATTGGGCACAGCTGGTGAGTTAAGTGTTTCTGAATAACATCAGATGGAAATGAGCAGCTGCCACATATTCAGAAAGGCACACAACAAAATGAGAAGGAAGTCTCTAGCTGAGAATTACCATGTTTCTTCCAGAAAGTAGCTGGCTGAATTCCTTACATCTTCACATATAGTGCATTGGCTAGAAATTGTAAACTACTAAAATTAAAAAGCAGTATTTCAAACAGCTATAAATTACTGTTGAGAAAATGCAGGAAAATGTAGATAGTGTTTTAAAGCTGAGTGTGCCTTCTGTAGCAAGATCAAGATTTAACTAATCAACTTTTATGAGCAGTGTTTGAATCCTTTTGTGCAAATGCATTCCTGATGTTCCTTCCTTCATGAACTCCTAGCTGTTTGCGATGTTGGTTGGAGAAGACTTTTGTGTATTCCTTGCACAGCAAGAGTGACAATCAAGTACTGGAATATATAAAGCCAGACATATCAGTGGAAAGAAAAATCACAAAATTCCACCTTGCGTATTTTGTCATGCAATCAAATTCATTGGTCAAGGCAGTTATGCTCAGAAAGGTCAGTGGGAAAAAGGAAAGAGGCCAGCAAAAACAGTGGCTAGACAGCATCAAAGCTGATACCAGCCAGAGTTTAAACAGCTAAAAAAAGCTGTGCAAGATAGGAAAAGGTGAAGAGAGCTAGTCCACAGAATAGTGAGAATCACATATGATTGAATGGATAGCATCACCATCCGATTCAATTTGAACAAATTCTGTAACTCTACAAGGTATTTTGGGATTCATTGCATGCGAAGACTAATCACCATTAAACAAATTGGAGAACAATGTTGAATATTATATTTTGTATCCAAATGGTCTTGGATACAAAGCAAATGCAATAAAGCTAGAGATTTCTAAGTATGTAAAAAATTTCACTGTTGATAATCTAGTATGATTTTTTTGTTATTGTTGTTGCAAAGACTATAGT
This sequence comes from Pseudonaja textilis, assembly GCF_900518735.1. The sequence goes on along the minus strand of NW_020769349.1, from coordinate 8,729,309 downwards.
TTTTATAAAAGCTGAAAAACAAGAAAGAGTAATTAGTGAAACCCTCTCCCCTGAAATGTAAAAAAACTTTAAACATGCTGTGCCAATTTTTATAAAATGGGGCAGTTGGTCCCCAAAGTAAAGGCAATGTGCCTACATATGCCATCTGTTTTTGTCCCAGAAGACTCATAGGCATTTTTAAGCTGATGGGTTGTTTTTTACTCAACAGGATTTAGCATGCCTTCAGAATTAATTCCATTCTGTTTTTAAAAAATAAAATCAGACTCAGTTGTGGATTTTCAATGGCAGTCAGTGAGAGTCACAATACTTCAATTTTTAAATTTTGCTTTGGGATTGAATCCCAAATCAAAATGGACTTGACTTAATTGACTTGGCTTGATTTTATTTAAGTTAGGCTATTCTCCAAATCTATCTTAACCCCAATTGTATAATTACTTTTCACCTAAAACTTTGAAGTCAACAATATAGAACTATTGGTCTGAGAATGCAGGAAGGCAACCAAAACATAATTCAATTATCATGTTTATAATAAAATTCCATAATTTAAAGGACCGCTCATTCTGAAGATAAAATATAAAATTATTGGATAACTACAGCTAAACAAACATCTCATTTTTTAATATTTTAAATCAAGTAATGTCCATGACATCTTGGGATTGATTTTACATATATAAACTCAAAAATTTAAGTCCTGATAGTTTCCACAGCAACATTAACTCATCTATATGGCACATATCTAATAAGGTGGAGTAATCACATGTCTATGAATATATTATATTATTTCAGCAAATCTGACCCATCATATTACATTAATATTGATTTGTTCATTTAATAATAGATCTTATTAAACCAGTGCTTTAATATTAGAGAACAAATCTGTCCCTCCTCTTTCACTCTCCCGGCATATTTTATTAATACTTGCTATTTTACAGAATAGAGATTATTTCTTTTTCAGAAAAAAACTGACAATATTTTCAGGTGAAATTTAGTCACTAGTTTAAGAACATCTCAGAAATAGCAGATAACAAGGTTTTTAATTAAAGAAGTGAAATGAAAGTAGATGACAGATGAGAAAAGGAAGAGAAAAAGACTATAATATCTGCAAAGGGAAGCCTTCTTGGTAAATACTGAATGTCCTTTTTCCTGCTCTCTTCTCTGGAATTATTGCTATAGTCTAAACCAGTGGTAGTTAACCTGGTCCCTACCGCCCACTAGTGGGCATTCCAGCTTTCATGGTGGGTGTTAGGAGTTTTGTCCACTACTTTATAAATCACCATTACTGTGGAACCGGTGGGCGGTTAGAAAATTTTACTACTAACAGAGATACAAAAATGGGTGGTAGGTATAAAAGTTTGACTACACCTGGTCTAAATAAATGTAAATCAAGACAAATCTCTTTGTTACAGCAGACAGGTACAAATGCACACACAGAAACTCAAAAGAGCTTAAATCTCAGCAACATTAACATGCACACATTATAATAAGGTGATATATGAAAATCAGCCAGTCTTGGCTTCCGGTTTGAGTTCCTTCAGCGACAGACAGAAATCCGCGATCATGTGTGGTTTTGGTCTGGGCTCTCCGCTGGAGCACCCCGAGCCAGCTGGTTTCGGGGCTAAGCCACCCGTAGAGGTGGTGAAGAGAGGGGAGACTGCCAGAAGAGTTGAGGAGAGCTGCATCTCTCCTCCCCAGCTGGCCATTACTCCCTTTCCCGAAGGCGGTTGCAGCGGTGGTCAGAAATGGCCACCACAAAGGAGAATTCGACTGGAAAAGAATGTGCAGGAGGAAGATAAGAAGTGAAAATTTTGGCTGACTGGGTTAAATTGTAAAAGCAACAACTAAGGTACCCTGGAATTTAAACTTACAAAAAATAACATCGCTCCCAAAGAAGAGTCGGAAGCAGCGAAGGAAAGTGAAAAGGGAAAGGTTTGGGTTTTTTTTTTTTTTCTCTCCCTTTCCCTAAGAGAGGGAACTAAGAGACTTAAATAAGAAATTGGAAAAATCCGCTTTGACATCAATAGGCAATTAAGCTGAAAATAAAACAAAATGCCAAAGGGATAATAAAGATTTCTGGACATTAAACTTTTTCTTTTTCATAAGCAGGAAAGGATAGAAAAAGAATAAGGGCAGGATCTGGAAGAGGGAGGAGACTGCCTGGAATTAAAAAGAATCTACAGTAAAACTTCAACAAGACTTCTAAAAGATACATTTTAACTGAAACTTTGCAACTAAATTGTAACCCCAGGAAGAGAAAGTGAAAAAAAAGAGCAAAAAAGAAACAGCTTGCATGTATTTGGATTATTTGGTGATCTTTGGATTCTTGGTTACTATATTTGAATGACTAAAATCAATCGGGTGGTTGTTTAAAAATTTATACAATGGCACCACTTCTGGATGAATTGAAAATGGAACTTAAAATGTACAAAGAAGATGCACAAGAAGGGAAGGCTTCTTTTGGTTTCATTTTTCAATTCTTAGAAATGGAGATTTGGAACTATGAGAAACAACAAGAAAAGACTGCAAAACAAGAAGACTGGGACAAAGAAGAAGCCATCTTTAATGAACAAGTAATTTTTTTTAAAAAAAAACAAATTTTATTAATTTTACAATTAAAAACAAATCAACAACACATACAACAGGTAGAAGAGCAAAAAAGAAAAGAAAAGGAAAGAGAAAAAGAAAAAGGAATGGAAAAAAACTTAAAAACATTCTCATTTTCGACAGTTTGTAAGATCTTTTCTTTTCTTGGTTTATGCCATATACAAACACCTTATCCATATGTATATTTATATATCACACATATAAATTTGTCTGTTCTTTTTTGCCTTATGATATAGTATCTGTCTTTGTTCTAACCATTTATACCAGCAGTTTCAATTGTTATAATATATTGAAGAATCTTTAATTTTTAAGGATAAAGTTAGTTTGTCCATTTCTGCACAATCTGAGATTTTTTGGATGATCATCTGTTCGGTAGGTATATGAGGTAGCTTCCAACATTGAGCAAAAGCTATTCTGGCCGCTGTTAATATGTGCATTGTTATGTACTTCACTTTTTTTGATAGCTGTTTATCAAAAATCCCTAACAGGAAGAACTCTGGTTTATACTCAATCTGTTCTTTTGTTATATCTTCCAACCAATTTCTAATTCTCTGCCAGTATTTTTGGGTTTCTTTACTAGACCACCACATATGAAAAAAGGTTCCTTCTTTTATTTTACATTTCCAGCATTTTGGACTCATATTGGGGCGCATCTTCACTAATCTCAAGGGAGAAAGGTGCCATCTGTAAAACATTTTAAAAGCGTTTTCTTTATATGCTGCCGATTTTGTAATCTTATTGTTTCTACTCCAGATCTTTTCCCATTCTATTAAAGTGATGCTCCATCCTACGTTCCTACTCCAGGCTATCATATTCGCTTTAACTGTCTCTTCTTCTAACTCTTCTTCTAACTGTCTCTTCTTCTAATAAAAAGTTGTAAAATTTAGTAATATTTTTCTTGTCTGATCCTAGTAAAGTTTTGTCTAATTGCTGGAGTTTATTGTTAATTCCGAATTCTATCCTGATTGTATCTACTATGAATTTGGAGATATACCCACTGATTGATTTTAAATCCCTGGTCTTGCAGCTCTAATGAACAAGTAATTCTATGTGGGGAAGAAAAAGGAAAGGGGGAAAAGAGAATGGAGAATTTAAGACTTAAAAAAACAACCAAAGAAAAGAAAAAAATCAAAAAATAAGTATAATACTGGAAAGCAATAGAAGAGGGGAATACAGAAGAGAGAAATAGAGGTAGAGAGACAAGGGGGTAAAAGGGGGAGAGAGAAGAAGAGAGGGAAGAAGGAAAGGAAAAGAGGTTACAAAGGACTGAAACAAGATATAGAGAAACAGGGCCTGTTTAGAGATAATGGGTGAAAATTTAACTGAAAAAGGAATTCTGTAAGGGTACATTAGATTGTATTGTTATATTAGTAACAGAAATAACTTTAGAAAATTAGAAACAATGTATGATTAAAATGAGGGATAAAATAGCTAGTGTAATTTAGTGAAATGTTTGTTAATAAAATAAGTGAAATAAAATAAATGAGAAAATTGAATTAGGAAGGGATGGGCACATTTTAATTAGTTAATGTTTTATAAAATATAAGTGAAGAGGGGTGGAATTAATTATGGAAAGCTTATAACTGTTCTGATAGAAGTATGATATTTAAATGAATATTAACATTTATGATAGAATTGAATTGGAATGGAATGAGTTGTTTTAATTACATATATTTATATTTTTTTCTTTTTTTAAGAATATAGTGTGTATTTTAAGAATGTACCAAGCAGAATCCGAATGGAAGTTATGTATTATATTGAATGTTATAACTTTAAGGTATATATTGAAGCCTAAATAAGAGTTAAATGGATAAACTTAAAAGATAGAAAGGTGTCATATTCCAATCAGCAACTGCAGTAGAAACTTTGTTTAATGAGAAAAGATAATACATAATTTAAACAGGACAGACAAAAAGTATAAATATAATGAATTGAATTGAGATGAGATAATTAAAATAAAATTGAGAAAATTAAAAGAGGGGAGAAGCTATGTAGAAAATGTAAAACAGTAATAAGATATGGAATAGAACATAAAAATGAGCAAGAAATTGAATTTGTGTCTGTACGAAGAAATGTAACCCGGGATTATGCTACTTTCAAAAAAGATGTTTTATTTGTATTTTTTTGTGAAAACTCAAATAAAATTTACAAAAAAAGAAAAAGAAAAAAAGAAAGAAAATCAGCCAGTCTTACTCAATCTGGTGCTCTCAAGAAGTTTTGCAATAGAATATTTTGTCAGCCTGGACAACAGATATTCTATATTGGGTTTAGGAGATTTTCACTTTTTATTTAACTTTCAATATTAAAGAGATATCTTGGTGTGATAGCAGATATTTATTAAGAGTTGGATGACAAAAAAGGAAAAACTTATCTCCCAACTTGTTTTAATATAGTATTTAATGTAATATTACAAAATCAATTATTTTTTCAAGTATGTCATCCTTTATGGGACTACAGTAATCTTATTGAAATTGTACTGATGATAATTATGATTTAGGTAGAACTTAATTTAGGGAATACTAGAATCTATAATGCAGTATTATACTTTTTATTGGTTTACTTTTTGTAGTTTAGATAATTAGTATGTGTTAAATATATACAATTACTAGACACTTGTTAAGTATAACAATAGAATTCAGTAGGTGATAAAGCAGAACATGTTCTTTAGGGTTCTTTGACAAATCATATTGTATGATTTCATGTAATATAATAAAACTATCTTCAAAACTACTCTTGGAAGTCACAGAATTGGGCAAGTATGATCAATTTAACTTCTTCCATGGACTGCCATAGAGTTATATAAAGCATTACTTAGAATAATTATAGCTTGCTAATATTAGGCTAAATGGGATATCAGTTATTAGTGCATATGGAGTGATGCAAATCTGTTTCATAAATATCCACATTGTCCTAAGATCAGAAGCACCAAACAATTCTTATGTCCCTGAGTCAGTCCCTGGTTGGCTTCTGTACATGAAAGTATATGTGCACATGGGTAAGTTTGTGTGTGATAAGGGAAGTAACACATGCCATGGGCCATCACTCTTCATGAGAAAATATGAATAGGATAATTCAATAGGATTAAATGGGATAATTATTTGATAGGAAGTCTAATAGACATTTTCAAAACAAATGACAGTGTAGATTGCTTTACTTTCTGAAGAGATGAGTTTCTTCCCCTTTTCATTGTAAGGCTATGAGAAAAAGAACCAGAACCTTGCTATCTTAATTTGCCTACATCCAGGTTTCTCATCTGAATGTCGAACACTTGCCAGCATTCTTGTGCTGTTTATTTTAATAGTAGAGCTCTGAGATAACAGTTAATTTCTAGATCAGATTACTACAAGATGCCTGACATTAATTCAGATGAGTCATTTGGAAGACAATCCTGCTTCAATATATGACACCCAGAACATGATGACTGTTTCTCTTAGTACATGGTTGATTGCTGAAGAGATTGCCTTGCTTCAGGATAAAAAATCAAATGTATATACACCAGAACCAGATGGACACCTAGAGAAATCAATTGACTCTAGCAATCACTTGGTGGATATAGAGGTTGAACAAATCCAATTCACTGAATGTCCCACCCCATACTTTGACTGTATTATTTTAAGCTCTGCCTTCCCTATCTGATATGAATGAGATAAGTGCAGAAAAAAAATCAAAAGTTTTCAACATTAATTTGGTATATTGCTCTTCCCTTCCTGAGGCTGACCAAATTTCCTATAAGCCATTCCTTGATGGAATTACACTTGGATTCTTGACAGATGGAGCTACACAATTTTAATTATGAACAACAATTTAGAAATATGGATGTTTTCTTCACAGCCTGATAAAAATGCAGTAGATAGTTTGAAATCAACAGTTTCCTGGCATTCTTCAGTTACCTGTGAAGAGAGTAGCCAGATCATTGCCTCACAGAAAAGCCATTATGGAGAAACTGAAAAGGAGTCAGCCTTAATGATATGAAAAAAAAAATTGGACTCCAAACGAAAGTAATCTGGTTCTATTCTAGTTCTAATATTAATAATATGGATTTTGCTTCAGTAAGTCTTGTTACTGAAGACTTTGTAAGAAGCAAATGCCAAGAATTTGGCAGAGGACTAGAATGAATTGGCTTTAGTTGACCAGTTTTTTAAAATTTACTTTTATTGCTTTTAAAATGGTGCCAGAAAAAGCACAAAGATAAAAATACATGTATTGCGTAAAAGAAAAAAAAAGAACGTTTAAAAAAATAAACAAAAAATAAAGTATATCATTTTATATGTAAATAGGTATAATTCTATAGTTATGTAATGCAATTATTATTCAAGTACATATATACTAATACAGTAACATAACTATATGATCTTGATGAATTTAAAGTGGACCTATATAATGAGTTAAGGGATGAGATTGTATGATAGACTTGTATGAGTGGCTAGAAGCTATTACGTACACAATGTACATTCCACCTTCTCAGAGGCAGGCTTCCTTTTCTCCACACTGAAAATACTGAGGAAAGAAAACAAGAGACCATGATCTGAAGTTGCCTCTACATAAGGTTCACATCTGAAAACAAAGTAGTCACTGAAGAATTATTCAGTTGTCACCTTATTTCTTTTCCTAATAAAACTTATTAACAGAGAGCTCAGTTGACTCCCCACTACCAGTGTTAGCCAGAAAAAGCAGATAAGATATACAGTTGATTTCTGCTTATATTGTGGAGTTTCCTGTCATTTAGCAAAATTAAATTTCACTGTCATAATAGCTATTGCTTATAGATATGATCTGTCCACTCAAGATCTTAGACCTGCCAGTATAAATGGAAACAAAAGATGAATGGCTGTACCATGCTGCTCCCATAGTTTCCATAAGGAAACTACCATTCTCTATTGCCGGCCCAACAGGCTCACTGACTGCCAGCCACGCAGCCCATTGACTGTTTCATCGCTCTGTAGCTGGTGCCTCGAATGTGGAACTCTCAGGCAGAGAGCCTTGTCAAGCCTGGGGGGGAGAGGTGGGAGGTGGCGGAAAGGGGGCACCCTAGCTTGCTGGCTGCCCTCTCCGGTGGAAGCGGTGGAGGCACGCCAGAAGGCCCGAAAGCAAAACCCTCCCAAGGTGCGCAATGGAAGGGGTGGGTGGTCCGGCATTAGGGCCCCCTTCCCCAGAGGAGAACAAAGGAGCACGCAACACCCGCCTGGCCTCTGCCTCTCCAGCCAGCTGGGCTTGTGTGCAGGATGTGGGTGGGTGCAGCTGTGGCTCTCCAAGGTGTGTGGCTCGGTTTGGTTCAGCTCTACATGGCTGGAACCTAGAACCTAGCCTCCCTCTGCAGCCCATTTCTTTCAACTGAGCCCTTGCTTGCTTACTTTCCAAGTGATCATTCCCTCCACCTCCACTGGTCTGGGCTGCTTCCGCACATCTTCCTGCTCCTGGGTGGAGCATTGCAAAATTGGATGCCAAAGAAAGAACTGGGACAGGGGGCTGGAGAAGGGGCAGAGGGGCAGCTGCATTAAGGAACAGGAAGATCTTAGCCATGGTTTATTGACTAAGTCGAAATCAAACAGCATGCTAAACTCTAACCAGAATGGCTGGGTTGATATATTCAGCCCCTGTTTCTCAACCTTGGCAACTTGTGTGGACTTCAATTCCCACTATGGCTTTGCTCTACTTTCCCAAAGTCCATCCATCCAAAAGGTCTGTCGGTATGCCTGCCTGCCTGCCTTCCTGCCTACCTACCTACCTGCCTGCCTGCCTGTCTTTCTGTCTACCTACCTACCTACCAATATAGATCTACCTACCTACCTACTTATCTACCAATCTACCTATCTATCATATCTTTCTTTCTCTCTTTCTCTCTCTCTTTCTCTCTCCATCCATGTTTGAAGTGCCAGCCCCACAGGCACATCAGGAAAGTAGAGCAAAGCCAGTCTGGGAAGGAGGGAGGGAGGGGGAGAGAGAGAGAGAGAGAGAGGGAGAGGGAGAGACCTGATGCATCAGATTGAAATGAGGCCTAGTTTAGACTGAGGCACTTTTCTACATTGAAACACCTTTGCCAACACATTGAAACATCTTTGGCTTTTATTAAAGGTTTTGTGGACGAAACATGGTCAAGATTATCAGGAAGCTCTCACATTTTTTTGAGGCTTTAAACAGGATCCATGAGACCAGATCTCCACCCTAAAATTACTTTTCCCCAATGTATTACAGTGTCAATTCTGAAGAAGGCAAAACCAGAATGTACTGGTAAATTACAAGAAGAACACACACACACACACACACACACACTCCCTTCTGACCCCATTGGAGCAGGTGATTGGACTAGAATAGATAGCTCATTATTTTTCTCCTTCCTCCCTCCCTCCTTTATTTCTTTTTCTTTCTGTCCCTTCCTTCCATCCCCCCTCTTTCTTTGTCCCTTTTTCTTTCTTTCCCTTTTCTCTCTCTTTTCTCTCTCTCTCTTTTCTCTCTCAGGCTCACCCCATTGACTTGACTTGCTTGGGCAGGTCCCTCCAGTGCAGTGGACTCAATGGGGTGGACCTGTGGGGCCGGCACCTAGAATGCAGCAGTGGCAGCATGTTTGAAAAGTAGAGCAAAGCCAGAGGTCAGTAATTTTTGCTGCAAAGAATCACAAAAGCTTCTGGGTTGTGCACAAGAAGGGACACACATGTCAATGCAATTCAGCAACATAAAATAGAGGTACAAATAAAACAAATTAACAAGAATCGGCAAAGCATCTCTGATTAGATTCTATTCACTACTAGAATCTGATCAGAGATGCTTTGCCGATTCTAGTCCAATGACCTGCTCCAGCAGGGTTAGAAGGGTTAGAAGGGAGTGTGTGTGTATGTGTGTGCATGGCTGTCAAAACTCCAAAAACAGGTCAAGTATCTCTGGTGAGGCCAGTCATAAATTAGAACACTTGCTAAACAACCGGCCATTAAGTGAGGACCACTTGTTTGCCAGTCACCTGGCCATTCCCACCCAGTCACATGACCAGCAAGCCACGCCTACCCAGTCACGTGACCAGCAAGCCACACCCTCAAATTAGGCCATGCCCACAGAATTTGAATCCCACCCCTAGGTGGGGGGCATTGAGGATGAGTTTGTAGCACCAAGGGGGTGGTGGACTGAAAAAGTTTGGGCAGTACTGTTCTATATTTTCACAAGAATCACCTTATTTAAGGAATCTCTTGATTATTTACAGAAATGATTTATTATTCTGCATTTACAGCCAGTATGATTAAGAAAAAGGAAGTCTTCCGGTGATGATGTAAGGACAACCAGAGGTGCTGAAGCCCATCTGTGGTCCTTCATAATCCTCTTTGCTGTTTGGCACAACCCTTCAGGGTGCACGGATCCCGCAGAGAACCATGCTGGTGTGGAAAGACTCAAGCTGCGGAGACTCAAGCTGCCATCGCAATGAAGAGAAACTCAGTCGAAGCCGACAAGCAAAAGTCCATCAGGTAGCAATGGCGGTCCCGAAGTCCGAACTGTCACCTACGAGAGGAAGTGAGTGAGTGACAGACTGTGGTGGTTAACAGAAAGGTTTGTGCAGAAAATTTGCAATATTGTTTGAATGCTGAGTGGTGAAGAAGATCCATTGATAGAAGCAATAAGAATTTGATCGGAGCCCAGAAAGAAGAGGTGAAGAAGAGAACGTGAGTATGAGTGAAAGTGAAAGGGCTCGAGAGGCGGAAGAGAAGATTAGCAATAGTGAGTTAATAGAGAAGACTGCTTGGATCGGAGAGGCTTGCTATATCGTTGCTAGCTGGAGGAGAAAGTTTGACACATGGAGATTTTGGGCAATTTAGATCACTTTTGCTTGTTTAATGTGATAATTGGTGCATTCAGTCTTTATGTGGTGGCATAAATTTTTGCATTGGCTTTTGAAGTTGGCAACATGACTAGATTTGTTTTTTCACCAAAGTGATCTTTTTTTGGACTGAAGCTTCCTTATTGTTATGGTAATCTGTTTTTTCTAGTTTTGGGAGTTGTTATTAGTACATATAGTTTGATGACTCTTTTGACTTCAAGTAAAAATATGTTGTAATGGTCTTCAACAGTATCCAATATGGGGAAAACCAAACAAAAATATTTTCATAGACATTTAATTAGAGACTCTCTATTGGCCAGTTGGAATAAAATAAGGAAAAAAAACATTATTTAAAGGTCCCGATCTGGTTCTCAGCAATGGAGGAGATGATCTACCTGAATAGTTTGGACATTAATAAGATGTTAAAGTATAAAGATTTATTGGATATACCAGGAAATTTGAAATTATGGCAAGAGCTCCAGGAACAAGGGTTACAAATTGACCGATGGGCATATCTCCAAGTCCAGAATAGATATAGACAGGACATGAAAGATTTTGGAATGTATAAGAAACCACAACAATTAGACAAAATTTTATTAGGCCCAGATAAAAAAACTATAACAAAATTTTAAAAATATTTATTAAAAATAGAATTAGAGGAAGAAATAGTTAAAGGTAATATGATAGCTTGGAGTAGGAATATAGGCCATAGCATCACCCTAACAGAATGGGAGAAGATCTGGAATAGAAACAATAAAATTACAAAATCAGCATCATACAAAGAAAACACTTATAAAATGTTCTACAGATGGCATCTATTCCCTTCGATATTGGCTAAAATGTCTCCCAACATGAGCCCTAAATGCTGGAAGTGTAAAAAGAAAGAAGGAACATTCTACCACATGTGGTGGTCTTGTACAGAAACCCAAAGATATTGGCTGAGAATTAAAAAAATGGATAGAGGAAATCACATCTGAGCAGATTGAACTTAAACCAGAATTCTTCCTGTTAGGGATTCTCAACAGATAACTTCCAAATTAAATATATAATATTACATATACTGACAGCAGTTAGATTGGCTTTCACACAATGCTGGAAACAACCCTATACCCCACTAGAGGAAATGATTATTCAGAAAATATCAAGCTGTGCAGAAATGGATAAATTAACTTTAGCATTAAAAAATAAAGAAGTATCAGAGTACTATGAGTGGATAGACCGAAGATAATTCATAGATAATAATAATAATAATAATCAATTGTAAATGAGGGATAGTAATGATAGTAGTAATTAGATATTCACACTAATCATTAATTATAAATATGGCACAAAATAATGAGACAAGGAACCACAAACTGTTGATGATGTAATCGCTTTTTTGTCTACCCCTTTTCTCTTCTGTTTTCCCCTCCTTCCCAACCTATGTGTGTGATGTTTGTATATTTTAACTGTAAATCTAATAAAGTTTATTGAAACAAGAAAAAGGAAGATTGTTTGAAAGTGATATATGATTTTGTGTTCTGAATTCTGTAACCATAAAAGATCTCCCTACCAGTGTGTAAACTTTTATAATGGCACAAAAAGGCACATATTTTTACTTACTTGAATTTAAGAAGAGTTTATAATTTGTTCCTATGAAGCAGACACCTAGATTTTAAACTTCTTATGGAACACTTTCCTATTTGGCAAATAATGCCTTTCTATTTGCCAAACATATCTTTGATATTTATGAGATTCATGAATGAGACTAGAGATCAGGTTTCTCCAAACTTGGCAAATTTATTTATTTATTTATTTGATTTGTCAATTGCTTACAAGATAATAGGTATAAGGATAAACATAGTTATGAATACAAGAAATGAGTACTTATAAGAAAAATAAAAGAAACAATAGGACAGGGATGGTAGGCACTTTGGTGCGCTTATGCACACCCCCTACAGACCTCTTAGGAAAGGGGTGAGGTGAATAGTAGAAAGTCTAAGGTTAAAGTTTTTGGGGTTTGGGGAAGAAACCACATAGTCAGGTAGAGTATTCCAGACATTGACCACTCTGTTGCTGAAGTCGTATTTCCTGCAATCAAGTTTGGTGTGGTTAACATTGAGTTTGTATCTATTGTTTGCTCTTGTATTATTATGGTTGAAGCTGAAGTATTCATTGACAGGTAGGACATTGCAATGTATAATTTTATGTACTATACTTAGATTGGACGGAAGGCGGCATAGTTCTAGGTTTTCTAGGTCTAGAATTTCAAGTCTGGTGGCATAAGGTATTCTGCAATGAGTAGAGGAGTGGTGAACTCTTCTAGTGAACTCTTCTAATATTGGACTTCCGATATTTCTGGACCTCCGATATGTAATGTGGGTTCCAAGGCTGATGAGCTGTATTCAAGTATTGGCCTAAGCAAACGTTTTGTATGCTCTAGTTAGTAGTGTGATATTACCAGAGAAAAAGCTATGTAGCATTAGATTAACAAGTCTTAATGCTTTTTGGTTGTGTAGTTACAGTAGTGTCTAGCACTTAGGTCATTAGAGATCAGTATTCCAAGGTCCTTGACAGAGTTTGGATCATCAACATGGTCTTGACTATTCAGCTTGTATTTTATTTTCTGATTTTTTTTTTTTTTTTTTTTTTGCCAATATGTAAGACAGAGAATTTGTTTGTTGAGATTTGAAATTGCCATTTGTTTGACCATTCTGATACATAGGCGAGGTCTTTTTGAAGGGTAGTAGTATTGTCTGTGGTGTTGAATAGCTTTACATCATCAGCGAAGAGAACGCAGTTGCTCTTAATATGATCACAAATTAAAGACTTGTGGACTTCAATTCCCAGAATAGCTGGTTGAGGAATTATGGGAGTTGAAGTCATAATTCTTAAAGTTGCCAAGTTTGGAAAGTTCTGGTCTAGATGATGATTTGGACTCTTACATATTGTAACAGAATAACAGAGTTCGAAGGGACCTTCTGACTTATTCTAAAGATCAGTTAGCTCACATGTTTGGACTGTCCTAGATCAGGAATGTCAAATTGGCAGCCCCCAGGCTGGATGCATCATGTTCAGGCCTTACCCACCTCTGCTCAGCAAAGGAAAAAAAAGTCATGAAACATCATGTGACGTCAACATGATGCCTCAACTTTGGCACCCGTGTCCTAGATGGTGCTTATCAGCACAAATTTGTACTATTATTGAGGCTATCTCTTCTGATAATTAGGTGAATCCTGTTAAGTGAACTCTACTCTTTCTTGGCACCTAACAATGAATGTCAAAAGACTTCAGCATTTGAGAGATTTTGTTAATGTTATTGACAATTAATACTTGTTTTGTATGTATTCCTATATAACTTTCTTAGGTACTTTCTACAGGTAGTCCTTGACTTATAACAATTCATTTAGTAATAGTTTGAAGTTACAACAGCACTGAAAAAGTTACTTATGACTGTTTTTCAGTTATGACTTTACAGCATCTCCATTGTCACGTGATCAGAATTCAAATGCTTCTCATTTGTCTCATATTTGTCCTGGGGCCATATGGTCACCTTTTGCAAAGTCAATGGAGGGTCATATTTGTCCCAGGGTTATATGATTACTTTCAAGCAAAAACAATGGAGAAGCCAGATTCAGTTCAGTGATGGGTTGCTACGGGTTCGCCTGGGTTCAGGCGAACCCATAGCTAGTGTTATGGCCAGTTCGGAGAACTATCAAATTCCACCTCTGTCTGGCTCCATCCTTCCATCTCTCCCAGGAGTCTCCACACAGCCAATTTTGGATGTGAGATAAGTGCAGGGCCCCTGCGGAGGCTCAGGGAGAGTGAAAAACGGTCCTCTCAGAGCCTACAGTCGACTGAAAATGGCCTGTTTCTGGCCTCCAGAGAGCCTCTGGAGCTAAGGGGAGGCCGTTTTAGCCCTCCCTGAGGCTCAAGGGAAGCCTCTGGAGCCTGGAGAAGGCAAAAAACAGGCCTCCCAGAAGTTCTGGAAGGCCAGAAACTCTAGAGGGCCTCCCAGAGGCTTGGGGAAAGCCTCTGGAGCCTAGGGAAGACAAAAACATCCCCCCACTGTGGTGCAGGAGGCTGACTAGAATACGTCCACCATGGCCACGCCCACCCAGAAACCAGGCAGACAACCGGTTGCTGCAATGTTTGAAGGCCACCTCTGATTCACTTAACAACCATGTTACTAATTTGACAACTGCAGTGATTTACTTAACAACTGTAGCAAGAAAGGTCATAAAATCGGAAAAAATTCTTGCTTAATAACAGAAATCTGGGGCTCAGTTGTGGTTGTTAGTCAAGCGCTATCTGTAAACTCAATAACAAAGGGTTCCCAGGTATTTTTTGACCTTGAAAATAGCCTTCATTTCTCAACGACCTTTTGCCATGCATAATTACATAACTCATTGGTTGTTCAAACAGATACATTTGACTTTTATGAGGTGCTTTTTCCTAGGCAACTGCTAACTCGGGATAAGATCTTCTATGCTATGCTTTTTATTTGACATAATTGTAATAATTTGAAAGGAACTATGAAATTTTCATCATATTTTTGGGGGAACTAAAAGTTACCTTTCAAAATTACAGACATCTCTTGGAAGGAGGCAGCCTATTTTACCATGCTCAGATTGACAATAACAACCTGGAACATCTACAGACTTCAAGAAAATCAGCATCAAGTTTTCTTTCTCTTAATGTTTATGTTACTTACAATCCTGGTTCAGAGAAATGCATGTGCACAAGCATGACTATTTTGTGTGGCATGAACTGACTTTTGCCATGATTTTGAAACCTTTTCCAGTCCTTATGGCACCAAGGGGGGAGACGTGAATTCAGAAGCTTTGAATAGTGAATCCAACAGTGAAACCTGTTTTGTCTAACCCCTGAACACTGAATTTTGGTGACATTCCCTGCAGGAAGTACCACCAACGCTGCTGTCCATTATTCTTACTGGGGTCTTTAAAGTGGACATTTGCATTCATGAAAACTGAAAAGGCACTTTAAATTCTATTTTAACCTCACTTAGCTGTCAGCACAATAATAACCAACGACATTAACAAAAGAGGATATTTTCTGCAAATGGTTTATAGACTTTTTTTTCAAAATTATTCTCTTAAAAAAATAACATTTTTCATTATTTATCACCCTCTCCAAATAAAACATTATTTTTATTTGCTCCTGTGTCCTTGCAAACTAGCTCCATTGTACCTACTGTAAAGCTTATTTCTTAAATTAATTTGTAAAGAATGGAGCAAAAGAATGGGCTGACCTGCAATCTGGTCCATCAAAGAATCCTCAGCTGGTCACATGATAGCTTTCATTAGCAAGAGACAGCAATTCAACTCTGCTGCCTATGATAAGACCCAACTCTGTCCTCATACATTTATCATCAAGCAATTAAAGCTGCAGAGATACCGTTTTAACTCTGCCAACCTTTTTCTTCCTTTTTTTCTGAACTTAAATAAAAGTGATTTATTATTTTTCCCCAGAGTTAAATATTTAGGGATAATTCAGTGGATCTATGAGAACAGGAGGAAAGAATGGAAGTAGTTTCTTGTGATATTATTATTTTGCTGAATTCCTAACTCACTGATAATCAAGGGGTAAAATAATAATAAGGGGTAAAAAGATATAGAGCTTAGTCTTTGAGGTGGACAATAATTTCTCCTTGGATTTTCATTGTTTCAAAATGGATGATGTATATATAAGTTGCTGAAGGGTATAGTAAGCTTCTATACTATACTGAATCTTCTAGCTTTCTAGCTTCTAGCTTTCAAATTAAGACATGCACCCCTAAGTCTTATTATCTAGTTTTGACAACTGAGGAAGAAAATTCCAGAGAAATTGTCTACTTAGTAGCATAAGGACAATACAATACACATGTTTTGTCAATTTCCTTGATCTGGCACCCTGATGTATCCATTGGCAGTAATATATTTAGATTTCATTTTAAAAAAAGTATCTTGGAAATAATGGAATAGAGAAAGTTCTGCATGCTTAAGCAGTGAAGTGTATTCCTCTGAGGGCATGCTCATATCAATATACTATGGAACAGATTAGCTCAACTTGACTTCTTTCAGATGTGTCAGACTGCAACTCATGACATCCCTAGAGACAAATCATAGTGATCCTAACATCTAAACCAAAAACATCTGAAGTTGGCATCTAAAAGCACTTGTTTGGAAATACTATTCAGCTTTTTCTGAATCAAGAATATCACCTTTCTATGCTATTCCTACAATCCTCAGATGCACTATACCATAGTGTGTGTGTGTATGCGTGTGTGTGTGTGTGTGTGTGTGTGTGTGCATGGTGACCAAAGCACAACATGAGCATGCTTTATAAATCAAAGGAGAAAGTAATTAGTATGAAGGACAGCACACAGCAGGAAGGTCTTCTCCAAATTTCATTCCATATTTTGAATCATATATACACCAGAAAAGAAATAAAGAGAAAGTATCAGGGTTTTATATCTATTATGAAAATAATTTGTTTTTGAAAAACCAACTTTTAAAAATAGCACACTCATGCAAACCTTTTTAGCCAGGGAGCTACAAGTAATACGAGTTAAGGTGACTGAGCAATGCATCCTCCAAATTGTGAAAGTAATAAAATTCCTCATACTGGCACTAGGTTTGAAAATGGCAGATGTGCTTTTCCATCTCCTGAAATATACTTCTCATGCAAGGAGAGTACAACCCTCCAATGTGTCTTCCAGACAGTGACACCTTGGGAATGTTTTATGGATGAGACGTCATCAGCTGTTGGCACTGGGAGTATAAAGCACAAGCAGCCAGTGATGGATGCTTCCTCAAAAGCTGCACGGTGTCCTCTGTGTCTTTTTGCCATCTCTCATTAACATGCATCATCCCAATAGCATCCTATTATGCCTGATTCTTGGACTCTCCTTATTTTCAGGCCTTGCGTAGGACTAACAGCTGGCCATCTGGAATCCACCATGATACAGTTCACTTGATATTGTCATTCATTTTAAAGTCTTACAAACAAAATTTGCTTAAAATTGCTTTAATTTGCCATTTGTTGAAGAGAAAACAAGAAAGTGGCTGTATTATTTCCAGAAAACTAAATGGATATGCCCACAGAATAACCAGGACTTAAACCTGAATCAAGAAATCCTTTATTTTAATTTAGTTGTTAAATGCTGTGGGGATAGGAACTTGTAATAAGATTATCTGCAGTGTTAACTCAGTTTAGAAAGCCTGGTTTCCTTTTATCATCTTTATCTACAGTTAGGAGAATTTGTTTTTAGAATTCAGGAGATTTAGCCATTTTCTTTATTTTTTCTTGTGGAGGAGGCTCACTGAATGCTACACATAATTTGGTATATATAATTCTTAATACTGACCATACACTTTAAAGTGTCTACCTTACGACTGATTCTAAATCATAGGCATCTGTAGTTTATCACAATTTCCAAATTCTGCTATATATGTCATGATACTATTATGTAAATAATACCCTTTCATGCACATACTTAAGGAGATAGGTTTGTGCTGTGACTTACAATGCATGTTTTATCATTTGCTGCCCTTTGTCCCCTCCTGTGAATGCCCATTGCTATAACATCTGGTCTAATTTAGATCTGTGGATGTTCTGCTTCTTGGTGTCACCTGTTTTTTGTCCTTTATCCCCTGATTAAGAGTGCTGAAGCATTGAAGAACTTTGCTGTGTCATTGGCTTTTTTCCAAATAAAAGTCTGATTTATTTATTTTAAGACTTCTATGACTGCCCATCTTAAAACCATGACTCTGGAAAGCTCTCAAGAACAATAAAAATCAAAATACAATTAAAAAAACCAAAGTCTGGAACCTGAGCCATCCTTCTCCAATGCATCTAACACAATAATCCCCAGGCTCCAACTTCATCTTGCCAGTGCTTGGAAGAAGAATTTGTTCATTGTGACCATGCAGAAGGCTAAGAAGGTGGGGACCTAATGGATCCCAAGAGGAAAGATGTTTCAGAGAGCACAGGGAAAATAATGCTTTCTATGTCTAATAATTTGAACATTGTTTCCTCCTGGATTTATACCCTACACACACACATGCACACACACACACACACACACAATCACACATATATACACGCACACATATTTATTTTTAATTGTCTTCACATTTAACTTGTGCCCCTAATTATCACTGCAATTATTTTCAAGAGCACAAAGAGACAGACCGCGTGTGTAAATGGAAAAAGAAAGGGGATAGACAGAAGTTATAACATAATAGCAAATAAGTTGTTCTTTAATAAAATATTCAGCATTCTAGTAACATTTTTCCAGGAATCATATACATTTAGTTGTGTAATAACAAATACAAACACACACACGCTATTACATCTTTTCTGCCATAGCTTAGCTGTTTACAAATCAGGGAAATAAGTTTCCCCATAATCACCTGCACGACAAGAAAGTGGGCCCAAATTATTAAGCGGGTATGATCATGGAAATTGCACCTCGTGTATTTTTGCGTGAAATCTTAGAAGACAAATATGAAAGAAATAGAGTTTGCATTTTGACATCACAATGAGCATTTTATCAATTGGAAGCTATCAGGTTAGGATCTGCCTTTCTTTCCTCTTTACTCATATTCTTCTCAAAATCCACAACTAAGGAGCAACTGTGAAAATGTCAGCAGTTAAACTACACTGTTAATGATATGAACAAAGGTGACAAAAAGACCAATTTTAATAATGTCACTAGAATAAGTCTATCTCAGATTACAATTTTGTCCTGCAGCTGAATTGAGCACATTTTTTCCTTGTCCCAAATTCTTTTTTTTTAATTTCAAATTATAAATTCACAACTGTTATCACCTTCCCTTCTTCCCTTAAAGGCTTTCAACACATGTATTTCTATTACATCTAAGAACATAATTTACAGAAGATAATCTGCATTTCCCATAAATTTAAGATTGAACTATTGCAAAATACATGAAAACAGAGGTGAAAGGTATCTACTGAAATTTCAACTCTCTTGTTTGTGCTTGTATTGGCCATGATAGGAGTTTTAGAATTAGATTTTAAGGCGAAAAAAACAACAAGCTACTTTACAACAATATTTAACAAATAAACATTTTGCCCAGTGTTGCTTACAAATTTAATAAATAAAAAAATGAATGGATGAATAAATGGAAGATTAGAATAGATGCTGCTATACTCTAAAAACTTGGTTTGATAAGTTCTCAAACAGGGTCAGAGGAAGTTACCCATCACTATCCAACATTTATATAATACCTTATTAGCATGAATGCAGAATGCTTCATTCAGTCATGCCTTATTATAATGTCTCCAGAGAGCCACAGATGAATCTGTCTCTTTTGTTACTGTTCTTGAGAATCCTGGCATTTACATTCTTTCTCCTTTTTATCTCTTCTAAATCCTTGCTAAAGTGTCCTTTTCATAATCTTGTTCTCCCTTTTTCTTTGCCTGTATTTCCATAAAGGTCAGTGCTGATTTTGAAGGATCTGTTAAACCTACCTAGCAATTATTTCTTCTGAAAGTGACAAAAGGAGAAATGTGACATGACAGAACTTGACTCTGATCTCCAAGGCCCTCTGAACAGAAACCAATGTGATATATGAACTATGTATTTTTTTTAAAAGAAGACCAAACAAAATACCTGACCAATAAAAGACTTATTTTTTAAAAAAACTTTTCTGATGCAAGCATATTGATTTCATTATTAATTTAACAGAGTAAATTACTCAAAGAGCATATTTTTGTTTGGAGGAAATAATTTGCAACAACCTAGAGAAATTTTTTTGTTTCTTTTCAAAACCATTCTGCCAGAGTCAAAGCAATTTGAATAGTGAGCTTACAGTAGAAATTAATTAGTTTGCATCTGTCATTACATACCAAGTGCTTAGAACAGACATAAATATCAGTGTCAAATATTATTTTCTGGGATGCCAGCATACCAAAAATCCATACAATTAGTTCTTCTATGAATATAAGGGAGTCAACTACATCAATGGATGCAAATACAAAGTTTTTTGACCAATTAAGATAACTTTCATTGATAAAAAACACACAATATATTTTATACACACACACACACACACACACACATACACACACGTGTTATATCACATCTATAGGGAATAAATTATGCTACAGATTTCTAACATACAAAGACTAAATAAAAAGTAATGCCTCTAATATATGAATCTACCATAGATGGTAGTAATTATATGTTATAATGAGGTATTCTTTAGCATCATTTCTTAAGTTAATGGGAAGTTGCTATGAAGAAAATATTTTGTTGCTATTGTCTATGAAATGGAAGTCCACAGTGATACTCATACTCATCAATACACTTGAAGTAACATGGCATGATTGAATTTCTGACTACCAGAGCAATCAGTCCAAATGAGATTGTTTATGGTAATGACTGTGTTGATGTGAGTACTGTGCATCACTGAGCTGAAAAATGTAATGATGGTGAACTTGGAAGGACTCATTTGTGTGCTCAAGAACAACCTGTGACAGCAAATGAAAAGTTTTATGTAAGAAAGGTTGATGAACTGATTAAGGACATTCAGCAGATTAGATCTTAAGGAAATTGCTGTCAAGCATCTGGAACATGTGGGTTACTTAATTGATGCTGTTCAATATTCAAGTTTGTACATGATGGGTTTTTTCACCTACTAATGGTAGAGATGAAAGTTTTGACAATTCATATTTGCCAACAGTTATTATCACATGAAAATGAAGGTATGTAACTTCTTCACAACATCATGACCATCAATGAAATATGGGCTCATCTTTATGACTTGGAAACAAAGTATTGGTCAACCCAATTTTCTTTGGCAAGAAAACTCAAGATACAGTTTGTGGAATACAGATAGTGTTTGTAGAGACTATTTTGAATCTGGCATCAGAATCAATTCAGAGTATTATATTGAAACTCAAAATTTTGAAACAATTGTTAGGCAACATTCAGAAGCACAAGAAAGAAATATTATGAAAACATAACAAAGTAGACTTCACATTTTACAAGCCACCCAAGAGCCAATTGCAAACCTTCATTTCACTAGCTAACCTCATCCCTATTCAGTCCAGAATTGGCACCATAACATTTCCACCTACCCTAAAGTTTATGCACACCTTCATGCACACCCATTTGACTTGCGAAGGAAGGAAAGGAAAGGAATATCAGTAACTGGTTGAAAAGAAAAAGTGGTCTTTAATTCAACTTTAGTAAGTTTCTTCATCATTGGCAGTGTGTAGCAACAAGCATTGATTATGTGGAGAAATAACAGAGGTAACAAAAGAGCTTGGAGTGAAAGGATCACTTTTCATTCAACCCTCATACCGGAATCAGCATTGTGAGTAATCATATATTTTTCTCTAGAATCAGAGAAAATGAGGGGTGGGATTCTACTGGTTCTATCCAGTTCTATAGAACCCCTTATTAACTTTCTAAGCAGTTCAGAGAACTGGTAATTAGAAGCAATCTCCTTTTGTTTTGTTTTTTTCCCACCCTTATTACATTGTTGGCGGACAGCCTAGACTTCCTGTCTCCTGAGCTTCTGAGGCTTGGCTTTCTTAAAGGGGAAGGGTTGTTTTAAGATTTTTACACTGCTGTTGGGAGGAAATACTTACTTGGATAATCAGCATTTCGAAGAAATATAATTGAATAATGAAGCAAAACTTTTAGTGTCAGGGAACCAAGATGAGTGACATTCAGCAAGGCTTCTTGGCTAGCTAGAAAGATTGACATTCAAACATGAGTTTACATACCCTTTTTGAGTTTTGGTCTAAAGCTGTTTTTGGTGAAGGTTAATTCTGTGTTTAGTGACATTTAATCCTGTGTTCACTGATGGGATAATTTTCCCTATTCAGCTTCAACAAGCAACAGCTACTGTTGTGATTTAATTATTTGTATTGTGTTTGCAGTTTTTCTTGCCTCATGGTTTCTTCTATCTGGGGAGGGGGTCTTCTAGTGCTATCTGGCACCATCCTTTTGGGGTATACTTCCAAGAGGCAGGATGCAAGCTTCGCACTGATTTTTTTTACTGCCTTTTTGGGGGGCATGTGACCTCTCCTTAAATCTGGATGATTTCCTTAGGATATCTTATGAGGTGAGTGAGAGCAGTTTGTATCTTTAAGTGGTACAAATGGATCTAAGGATTGCTTTTCTTGGGTGTGCTTTTCCTGGAGAGCTTAAATGACCTCTCTGCTAAAGGGTTTCACTTTATGAGCAAGAGATGGCTGCTTGATAGTTATCACTGCATTTTAACTATTTTCATTCTTCAAGGTGCTCTGGCACCTTGCCTGATTTGTAACTCTGACTTGGTATTTTTAATCTAATGATTGGTATTTAGGGCAGCTTTTTGCAAGCAAAGAAGCTTTTTGTGATTTTTGTACAGGTAATCCTTGACTTACAACAGTTCATTTAGTAAACATTCAAAGTTACAATGTCACTGAAAAAAGTGACTTATGACCATTTTTCACATTTACGACCATTGCAGCATCCCCACTGTCATGAGAGGCCAGGCAAGGAGAAGCGCCCCTTGACATGAGTGATGTCGAGTTGGTCATGCCCACCCAGTCCTATGACCACCAAGCCATACCCACCAACTAAGCCATGCCCACAGAACCAGTTGTTAAAAAAACTGAATCCCACCCCTGAAATGACCTCATAGGAAGACATAGTAAAAAAAAGTTTTCAGGCTCTTTCTGTAGTTTCCTTATAATGCATTTGATATACTGTCAGAAACTCTGATTTTTTTAATCTTTTAGAGTCCCTTGATGAAAAATCTTTGATTATCAGAGACATAGCTTTGTCAAGAAGAATATTGCAATGATTCAGCTCCATTTCCTCATTCATTTAATCATTTCACTTTTGGTTATAAGAAAAAGATGGGAAAATAATGTATAATGAATGATTCATTAGATTAATTTCTTGAATTTATTCTTCTTTCCAAATCATTGGGGTCTGAATGCAACAAATTGCAGGCAGGCTGTTGAGAAGTTCTGTATTTCATATTAGATTTGTAGTGAAGCATATTTTTTTCCTCTTCCCTGATTTGCCTATCTTTCTGATAAATAATACTGAGACAAAAGAATACATTTTAATCAGTGCCTTGTTTTGGAATCATAAACTTGAAATTACTTGGCCCAGGTTTGACTGGCTATCAAGACCACTGGTTAGTTCAGTATGTGTTTGGTCAATCCATTGAATTTAATTTTAAGATCCATTTCACTATAGTAGTACTTTGAATACAGAATCTATTCAGTTAGATATAATAAAAGATGCTATATTTAAATTATTAGTTTAAATAATTTTTTAAAATAATTTTTAATAATATTCTTCCTTCTCTCCATAAATCAATCAAATGCACCTCATTTTTCAAAATATTGTTCTGTATCAAATTACT
This sequence comes from Pseudonaja textilis, assembly GCF_900518735.1. Next base: position 8,705,528 of record NW_020769349.1, on the reverse strand, counting down.
TATCAATCATTCAGCACCTAATCCCTTCTACAAATGAATCTTTCTTCTCTGTCATTTTATGCAACCTATTTTTATGTTTGTCTGTTTGTTTTGCTATATTTATATCCTAGTGTTTAATTCAGAAACTTCAAGACAATATATCTAGATGCCTCCTCCAATTTTCCCCATAAACTGCATTCATCCTGGAGTACTCCATGTTGAATGTGGTCTTGGACTAGTCTTAGGCCTTTTCTTTCTAGCCATACAACTTATTGTAAGCACCACACAGGTTGTATAAAGTGGTACAACCTTTATCATGGTGTAGGCAAAGAAGACAAAATAAGAGCCTACTTCTTTTATTCACATCTCCTTTATTTCAAGAAGAGGTGAACAACAGAAGTGGAGATTTAGACATTTTGGTCTCCCAATAAGGCTCTTATCTTCATTGTAACTGAGTAGATTCACCTTCCTTCTGATCATTCTTTTCTTGTCTTTACTTTTGCCTTTCCCAGCATTTGTGCCTTCTCCATATGCATAATACGTAGGAAAATTTTAGCCTGGTCATTTTTGCCTTCAGTGAGACCCCCAGATTGATTTATTAGATGATCAGTTGATTGCTTTCTTGGCTGTCACAGCATACAGTAAGTTACTTTTATTAATATTGATTTACTGGACTTTATTATCAGCCAGTAGTATGACTAGTATTAAAGCAGTTGTAGTTGTTGTTACAAACTAATGAAGCATGAAAACCACAGATTTAGTTCTGGATCAGGAATCTTATGTTGTATTTTAGATAACTAAAATATGCAGTACGGGAGACAATCATTCTGATATATGATTTTACAAAATACAAGAAGAAACACTTTGATAAAGACTGATTCATTCTGACATTATAAGATGGTGGGGAATGTAATGTAGTGAAACTAACCCAGCATTTTATTTTTTAAACAAAACAAAAATCAATTCCTTTTCATCTGTTGACTAAGCTTTTATGTCAGTCATCTTTTCTTCTGCAGAATTCTATGGCTTTTGGTGTATAGATGAGGGATCAAGGGTCTAAACCTGCATATGGTTCCTATAGCTTCCTATAACCATTTTTTGCTGAAAACTATTCATGTAATTTCCCCATTTTGACATAGGAAATTCATGAAAAATGTAATATAAGCTTATAATAATAAGAAACTAAAACATTTCTAAATTTCCCTTCTCACCTAAGGAAAAACAGAAAAGACTAATGCCATCCACTTTCTCGCTTCACAATAAATCTCAATCTCTCTAAAAATATTAAATATGAATCTTTCCAATTCCCTAAAGATTGCCCACCCATTGCCACCGGAAAATATGTGTTGGAATTCTTGTTTTGAATAGTTTTCGTCGTCATCAACATCATCATCATCATCATCATTCCTGGGTGATAGCCTGAAGTAGCTACAATATCTGAGAAATAGTGTGTCTCACAGATCTTCCCCACTACCAGGTCTGAGGAAGGCAAAGTTGGTCTGTTTTAGAAAGATTCTGTGAGGATACCTCAAGGTTCTATGAGGTATGTTTTAGAAAGGCTCTATTCTATAAGTCTAACATGCCGGATACTATTTTAAAGAACTGTTTTCATTGCACTGTTCTTTTTGTTGCCTGTTTTGTTATGAAATGTCAAAATGATTTTGCAGAATTAAAGACAGAGTTTTCCCCAAACTGACATTTTGCAAGAAGGGGTAAAAGAAATATACATTTTAATGCTCAGCATTTTAATGCTCAGTGAAATTTAAAAGGTTGATTTTCTCAACAGAACTATATTTTTATTTATTTATTTATTTGATTTGTCAATCGCTTTTAAGATAATAGGTATAAGTATATACATAGTTATGAATACATGAAATGAATACATATAAAAAAAATAAAAAGAAATAATAGGACAGGCACGTTGGTGCGCTTATGAACAGACCTCTTAGAAAAGGGGTGAGGTCAATAGTAGACAGTCTAAGGTTAAAGTTTTTGGGATTTGGGGAAGAAACCACAGAGTCAGGTAGAGTATTCCAGACATTGACCACTCTGTTGCTGAAATCGTATTTCCTGCAATCAAGTTTGGTGCGATTTACTTTGAGTTTGTATCTATTATGGTTGAAGCTGAAGTATTCATGGACATGGCAATGTATGATTTTGTATACTATACTTAGATCGGACCAAAGGCAGCGTAGTTCCAGGTTTTCTAGGTCTAGAATGAGTAGAGGAGTGGAGAACTCTTTTAGTGAAATATTTCTGGACTTCCTCCAATATGTAATGTGTTCTAGACTGATGAGCTGTATTCAAGTATTGGCCTAAACAAATGTTTTATATGCTCTAGTTAGTAGTTATTACCAGAGAAAAAGCTATGTAGGATTAGGTTAACAACTCTTAATGCCTTTTTGGCTATGTAGTTACAGTGGGCTCTAGCACTTAGATCATTAGAGATGAGTACTCCAAGGTCCTTAGAACTTGGATCATCAACAAGGTCTTGACTATTCAGCCTTTATTTTGTTTTCTGATTCTTTTTTTGCCAATATGTAATATTGTATTAATTTGTGGAGATTTGAAGTTGCCATTTGTTTGACCATTCTAATACATAGTCGAGATCTTTTTGAAGGGTAGCAGTATTGTCTGTGGTGTTGAACAGCTTTACATCATCAGCGAAGAGAACGCAGTTGCTCACTATATTTTCCAGCATGGAGCGTACTTCTCAGGAATTTTGCCATTGCTTAACAGTTAAGAATCCAAATCTGCTAAGTACACCTCTTCAGACTGAAAACTGAGCTGTTAAGCAAACGAAAGGGGGAAAAAAAACCTTACTCCTTTTAGTTCCAATTATGATATCTGTGCTCCCTCTGCTGGGTTGTATATTTATGTACAGGACAATTCAGCTAAAGTTTAATTATAAGAAATATGGATTCTGGAATGCAGAAAGCTTTGTGTTTAGCAGCAACTGAGCAGGTATGAATCCCCATTAATGTAAATTAGTGGTCCAGCTTCTTCTCCAATAAAGCAGACAAGAATTAAGTAAAACTAATTAATGACTGTTGTAAAATTTCCAAGATTGGAAATGACAAATATGCAAAACAAACCATAACAGTAACATGTATTAAGATGTATCAACAGAAATCTTCAACTGATTTTGAAATTTTGTTATGGGTTATGTGTAAAGCTGCATTCTGCCTGTCCCCGTCCTTTGCCTACAATATTACTATTTCTGTTGTTTTCATATGTGTAACAAGCAAATATTCAATAGGTTTTTTTTCTCTACCCAGTTTCCATTTTCAAAGGATGAGTTTATTTGTTTAGAACAATGTTTCCCAATCTTGCTCCTTTTAATCGGGTTGGAGAATGCTCCAGGTTGAAGTCCACACTTCTTAAAAGGGCCAAGGTGAAGAAACACTGTTTTAGAGAATTTTATGGCTGTCCTTCTTTCATACCTAATCCTGGCAGTTAAGATAATTTTCTCTTTCAGTCTTCTTAAGTAAGACAGTGGGACAGATCAGTTGGGCAGGAAGCAAGAGACAATTGATCCATTCTATTGCTAATTTCGTCAATCCAATCCACTATCAGTCCAGCAAAATAAAGACAATTGCAGGATTGTCCTTAACTTGAACTAGCTGCAATTGTACCAGGTAAACATAGGGTGCTACTTTATAATTTAGTTTCAGATTCTTCCCAGTTGGAATGGACCTACCCACAACATCAGATAGGAGCTGGTTTAAAGGAGAATGGTTTTAAAGCATCCATACCTTGCAAAGGACTCAGAGAAATATAATTTGGAAGTAGTTTATTACATGACGCAGGCTACATTTTAGGGTGTGAGTCTGATATTGTCTCAAAGTTTTTGAATATATTTTTATCTTTTAATTTTTAAGCCCCTCCAAGAGAAGGAATTAAAAATCTAATCCACAAAGAAATAGTAACACCCTTCCTAGTGTTTCCAAGATATTGCTAAAATATTTAGAAAAACAATGCTTGCTAGTTACTTCTCTAATTACCAGAGAACAATGTCAATGCGATTAGTGGATGTAGAGGTTTCACGTGGCTAAATAAACATCACAAAGAAGTAATTTATAAATTTATCATTTTACAAAGAGCAAGGTTGGTGCAGTGGTTAAGGCATCAGGTTGGAAACCTGGAGACCATGAATTCTAATCCAGCCTTAGGCACAAAGCCAGAATTTGGTAATTTTGGGCCAGTCACTCTCTTTCAACCCTAGGATGAAGGCAAGGGCAAACCACTTCCAAAATCTTGCCAAGAAAACTGCAAAGATTTGTCCAGGCAGTTGCCAGGATTCAAAAGCGACCCAAAGGCAACAACAGCAATAAAACAATTGCAACACTGAAAGTGAGAAGTATAAACTTAGGAAAACTTGAAATTGTCAAAGCAGAAATGAAGCAAACTGAAAACTAGTTGACTGCAGTAGACCATTTAAATAACAATGACTAGATGGTATTGCAATATATTATATAGGAATAAATACTTACAAAAGGCATTTGTAACTACAGTATATGCTATGATTTAATGAATGACAGAAGCATATTAGTTAGCAGATATCAGGGAACATTTATGTTACAATATATAAGTCTATGTCCCAACAGAGTTGCAAATGTATAATACATTTCAAAATGTAAGAGTTGGTGAAGGCAGTAGAAATTATCATTATTAATATTAACTGGAATCCCAAAGTCAAGAAACAGAGGAATCCAAACTTACTGAAATAGTTAAATTTAGTATCTACAAACAATAATTCAAAGGCAATCTAGTCAGCCAGGATACTTCCTAGTTCAGGGTATGGGAGAACCAATGAATTAAAGGTATTAACTATCTGGGTAACCTTAGAAAATTAAAGTATCGGTTGCCAATAAGACTTGGTTTTAGGTAGATATGCAGTCATAACATAACTGTAAGATTAAATGCATTTAATATACATACAAAAAGGAGAATTGGAAATCCTTGTGCATATGTATCAGTAGACTAGGTAAGAAATCATAGACTGGACAACCCTTCTATTAATTCTGGCTCCTATACTTGGCTCTTGCTGTTGCAGTTGTTGTTGTGTGGCAAAGGTGGGAATATTCCTCATTGCTTTCTCCTACAGCTCGAGGAAGGTTTGTGACTAAAAATGTCTGAGGGTTGTTATCACGGATGGTGAGAATAGCAAAGAATTTTTCACAGCCTCAAAGGGACAACTTCCTTGGAGCACTGAGGATAGCTGACAAAGCCAGTACCTTTTCTTTCTTTAAAACACAGTCCCTACACCTGCCCTCCCCCCAAAATGGGCACATAACTGAGGAGACACTGATTTGATCAGTAATATCCAAAGGAATTATCCTTTGATTAAGAATTGGCCAGCAATCTTTCCTCCTCTTCCTTTTCTCCTCCCTTCTCCTCCCATCTTTCTTTTGCCCAATCAGTTTATGCTTTCTTCTACTAAAAGCTCTTGGGTCAATGGAAATGCTGCTGTAATCCACCGTCCTCTGCTTCAGGTAGTGTGATCTTCCATTTTGTACATGTTTGATTGTCCAGTTATAAATATAATAAAGTATATAGTGGGACCTCGCCGAAACGTCGCCAAGATACTCCTAATCTTACACGGGAAAGGACCCGAACACACCTAGACCTACATATACACACACACATATATACATATAGTCAACAAATAGATAAAAATAATAAGGAAGATGAAAAGCATGTTTCAGAAAATTAGTTCATAATAAAAATGCAGTTAAATTAGGAATATTCAAGAATAATCTTGGAAGAAAACTTGTAACAGCAAAGGAAGTACAAAGAAAAGGAAAAGACTATATGAAAACCGTTTACAAATGGAATTAGAAAATAATTAAAATATTTGTAGAGAGATAATGTATTTAGGAACTGACTCCACTAGAAAGGAAAGCAGGGGGTCCTCAAACTTGGCAACTTTAAGACTTGTGAACTTTAATTCCCAGCACAGCTGGATGAGGAATTCTGGGAGTTGGTCCATAAGTCTTAAAGTTGCCAAGTTTGGAGACCTCTGAAGTAAAGAAGGGCATCAGAACATCTGCTAAATAGGAAACAAATAAAATGAAATATCAGATGAAATAACCATTGATTTAAAGCTACAGAGAAGATACAGTTTAAATGCTGGCAGGTGTAAATCAAGAAGTATAAAACAAGACTATGCGATCTACAGAGTGGAAAAGATTGGTACATAAAGTTCTCACTCTTCCCATATGTATGTCTTTGTGTGTGTGTTGTGTTTGTGTGTGTATTTATGCATGTGTGTGTGTATTTGTCTGTATAGAGAGACAATGTGTAGTTTTTTTTTTTTATTTCATTATATTCATTAAGAGCCATGGTGACACAGTGGTTAGAATGCAGTACTGCAGGCTACTTCTGCTCACTTCTGGCTGCTAGCAATTTGGCAGTTAGAATCTCACCAGGCTAAAGATTAACTCAGCCTTCCATCCTTCGGAGGTGAATAAAATGAGCACCAGATTATTGGGAGCAATAGGCCAACTCTATAAACCTCTTAGAGAGGGCTGTAAAGCACTGTGAAGTGGTATATAAGTCTAAGGGCTATTGCTATTATCAGTGTTCATTTTCTTCTGCTCAGGTATTTCTTTGTCTCAAATGTAAACATACAGAAACACACATATATTGGAGCAGAAGCTGATTTAAATATTATATAGTCAGTACATGTATTAAATATTGTGAATCTCATCAATTAATTTACAGATGTATTTTTAGGATTGGGATGCTTGTGAGGATGTTATTCTATTAAATTGATTTCACAGGTGTCATCAGTAGAGTGTCCTCCAAGGAAAATTTCTACAGTCTTGATAGTGGAAGAGAAGCAAAAATGAATAGAATGGAATAGATTGGAGTTGCAATAAAGGTAGATAAGCTTACTGTATGGGTAACCCTAACAGCCTAGTGGAGAAACCAGGGAGGAAGCAAATAAGAATATGTTAGGATCCTAGAAGTTTAAATTAAATTATTTTAAGAGAACACTTATGTATACCAATAATATTAAAAATTTAGAGGAAGTTCAAATGACTTATTTTATACAGCAGTAATAGTTTTTGGCAAGTTCAATTAGATAACAGGATTCAGAATTGTATATTTTTAATATATTTTTGAACTTTTGAAGGTGCTTGTTTAAATAATTGCAAGTTCAGATGTATATCAAAAACGATATATCAGATCCTGAAAGGTTTTGATGGAGTATGATGTTTTATTTACAATATACTGTTATGGGGTAAGATTCAACAGGAAGAGAATAAGAGAAAAAAAAATTGGATGGTGCATAAGACATTTGAAATCAAATAAACAGAAGTAGAATTTTGGATTTACTAAGGTATTTACAAAGGTATGCTGACCTCTGATGGTATGATACTTTACCTCAAGATTGAAGCTATTGTTAACTTAACAAGCTCCAAGAACAAACTAGAGCTATGGTGATTTTTAGATATGACTAATTTTGGAACATATGTTCCAGGTAAGACAATTGGTGTTACAAGGTGTGTAATTTCAATAAGTGCCAGTACATGAATTTACTAAATGGAAAGGATTGTTAACAATTGTTAAATGATATAATATGATAAAACCAATAGTGGTGTCAATTGTTCTTATATAGGTATTTTGGCTTAAAATAATATTTCTGTGTTGGGGAGTTATTGATGGGTTGATGTTTAAAAGCACAATGTTGCCACATCTGATTAAATTTTTTGGGTTTATATTTATATTTTCTATATTTGTTGTGGTAAAAAAAGCAATATTTCTCTATTTTAAGAAAATCTTCCACTTTGTGGTTCCAGAACAGTAGATTGACTGATGTGGGCTTTGGTATAATTAAAGGCCTAAATAACAATTCGATATACCTTGCTTAGATAGTAGAAATAACGAAGCATGTTCTAGGAATAGTTTTTCTTAATTTGCCTTGCTGACCATAAAGTGATGAATATGGGTTAACCTTGAATAAGACAATTAATCATAATATTCCTACCATAGAAAAGGAAAGCAGAAACATAAAATATTATTCACAGAGCAAACCACAGGTTTGACAGATGTACTCAATCCCACTCTTGGTATCTGTGCTTGTGTGGAGAATAAGGATTTATAGATGGGTGTAATCTCATGAGATATTGTGAAATTTAAATAGTCTCTTTGAAAATTCTATGAAATTCTAAGAATTTTAAAATTTGGTTCACACTGTTGACATTTTTCAAATATCTATTTTTATATCTGGAAAGGGTTATCGTAAACTAACCAGTGCATTGAAAGTTGCCAAGTCTTATATGTTTGGTGTAGCGTAGTTTATAAGGGCAAGGACACCCAGGAACAATGAACAAACCATTTTTCCAGATGAGACCTGAAGCAGTTACTGTCAATTTTAGGACTACCTTATGTGATAACTTACAATGGAGCACATACAATATAATCCCAGTTGTCTGCATTGCCTTGTTAAGTGTTGAAAACTATCCAACCAATCTCCTGCTTCACTAACTTTCTGATCAGGTGATGAAGTGCAGCAATATATTTTTTCTTCATCATGTAAAAGGGAAATGCAGATGGCTAGTGATCTGTAGCCTGCCATACATAGTAATATAGTAGATGGCTGTCTGAATTGATCTACTGCTGTCCTTGAAATGCCTTTCTGCTTAACAACTGCACAGGAGGAGGTTGTTTACCAGTACGAAAAAGCAGTATCAGAGAGCAAACACCTGCATCAATTTACCTTCTGAAATTAGGTTAAGGCAGTAAATGGAAAATGTTGACAGAGAGGTCCAATGGATTGTGTTTTACATTTACATGCCTGCACAATTAGATAAATTCCACAATTTTTCGTAAGCTTTTCCTTTATGAAATGTTCTAGAAAAGCTTTGTCATTACTATACCTCTTCTGAAGTTGAAGAAAAATAATCATGGGCAAGTTCTGCTAGAAATCGTTATTGATTTGGAACTTTGCCTATTTGATGCAACCAGCAGAAGAATGCTATTTTGAACCTTGGAAGAGGAAATTACAAGGCAAATGATTGATTGTACCCTATTGCCTTTAGATATTTTGCTTTTACGGTTTTATTTCCCACTTTCCTGTTCTGAACATTTCCTTATCAGTTGAAGACTCACAGTAATTGTTTATTTGGCCAGCAGGTGGCACAGGAATCACATTTATAGTCTCTCATTTAAAAAGAACGACAAAAAGGATAATGTGACCATGGTCACATATAAGTTAAGCTGCTGAAGTGAAAGCATAGAAAGAAAATACTTCTGGCATTATAGGACCAGGAGTGGATAAGCAATTTTGAAGAAAACAGATTCTAAGCCTTATCTTTTGCAATTTCTGTCATTCCTGGATACCAAACTTTCTTCATTCATGCCAAAACAGAATGTTTTCTCTAGGCCATCTCCTCTAGCTGCTACTCAGAGGTCTGAAACCAGATTTATATTTATTAGTGATATACCCAGAGTACATGATTATCATTGTTTTCCTTGACATCAAATGATTATATCCCGATTATGCACCATTAGGGTTTATTAACTGCTGTTTTTCCTCTTCTGAATGTTACTAGAAGAGCATCTTTCATGCATTCAGAATTTTTGCCAGAACTCTAAGAGGGGAACACAGGAACCCAATATGCAGGGGTGGGTTTCTACCGGTCCTGTCCACCTCTATAGAACCGGTAGCCCTGAAGAGCAGCAGACATAGAACCAGCTCTCTGTCTGCTGATGTTTTTATGCACCCGCCCACCTGGGCTCTGACCTTTATTTCCTGATTTTTTTCAACTTCAGCTGCTGTGTGAGGCACAGCTACAGTTAAAAAAGCGGGAAAAATGGGATTTTTGAAAGGCTGCTTCTCTGCACGCAGTATGCTGATGACGATTTACAGGCAGCCAGCAGCATGCAGGGAAGCACATTATAAATCACCAAACCTTGTAAATGACCGAACCGGTAGTTAACCCTGTCAGATCCTACCCCTGCCAATACGTAACGTTGTTTAATTGATGGAACTCAGAGTAGCCAATCCTGTCAGATCAGCCAGGAAGATAATATGGGAGAGAAGCAGACCCTGAAGTAAGTAGATCCCGTGCCATGTAGGGCTTTATAAATAAAGAGCAGCAACATGAATCAAAGCCAGAAGCAAATACAGAACAGTGTAGATTGCAAAGCAGAAGTGTTACGTGGGCATACCAAGATGCATATTATCATTATTACTCTCACTGATGCATTCTGAAGTAGGTGGCCTTCAAGGACAATTAAATTTGGAATATGTTGCAATCATGAAACTATGAGCTCCCTATTGCTTCAGTTACAATTTTGGGTAAGGAATAAGGAATAGTTTCCAACGGGGGCCTGGTGTGGCTCATGTAGTAAGACGCTGGGCCTGTCCACCACTGAGGTTGGCAGAATGGTGGTTTGATTCCTGTGAGTGAATAAACCATGTAGGGACAAGAAAGAAGCCTCCCCGCAAATGCCTATCGGTGTTCAGACATCCTGCGGGTAAAGATAACACCGCCTGAAAAAATTCCTTTCATAGAGACAGCCAGCCCGGCAATCCTTAGGGGTAACACATGCCATACACTAAATAAAATAAGTAGTTTCCAATACTTTATATTGACTTTCCCAACAGTGGCTCTTCTGAGAAAAGTATTTTAAAAGTTTAAGTGGGAGAAAATAGCATGTTACCACAATTTAGCCTTTCCTTTGCCTGAAGTTGCCAGTTTCTTGGACTCTACAAGTGAAACACAAAACTGAGTAGAAGCTCTTCTGTTTCACTTTATCTCACCTTCACATTGATATGAATTGGTAAGGGTTACTACAGTCCAGCTGTGACCTTCTGGTAAATGCACAAACACATGTTGCAGTTTTATAGATACAGAATGCTGGGCTTTGTTCTACCTCTCCACCCACCCAGTCAGCTGTATTCATTCCAAACAAAGTTGGCCTCCCCAGAGAACAATGGCATTTCATTCCAGGAGATCAAAGGACTAATTAAGGACTATCAAAATATTTCATGTTGTCTGCAAATAGCCTTTTCTACCATAGCTTGGTTTTATATTATGGCTATAGACTGTTACTGAAGACGGTATAAATGAGGAGAGGAAGTCTGATCAGATAGAATCCACATGCAACTTAAAGTAGCTGCATGTTTCTTGTTCAAAGGATGATTAAATGTTAATTGAGGATCTACTACAGCCTTTTAACACCATTTTTACAAGTGCAATTCTTTCACCATTATTGCTGCTATAATTGTTTGGCAGACAAAGACATCTCTTATGTAAAACAATGACCTGGTGTGAAGCTCATGTAGTAATAGAGGATTTTGAAAATGCCATGCAAACACAGCAATATTCTCATTTCCTCTTTGATTTGTGTGTGGGTTAGAGTCATAAACATCTGTTCTATACTATTAAATCTCCTCCAGACAGTTGTTACTTGTTCATATCTATCATGCTAGGACATTAGAACATTTGTCATTTGTGAAAAGTTTGACTGAGTAACAGAGTTGGCTAATAATGACTTACCTTTCCCAACCTAGAGCTTTCCAGATGGATTAGATTTGTAGAGCTGGCCAAAACCTCTTAGAGTTGCAATCTGACATATTCTAAAAGATACTAGCACTGTAAAACCTCTTTTTAAAACTCACACAGTTAATAAGATTGCTTTTATCTTTTTACTAATGACCTCAAAGTGCCCTTGATAGGCAAAAGCCATCAAGATAGATGTAATTAAGCTCTCAACCTTTTTGTTCTTGAAAGTCTTTCTAATCTCATTGCACTACCTTCAAGAAATCTTGCAATTCACATGCTGAGGAATTCACATCTGACACAATTAAATGATTATGGTGAGATCTGTGTGTGCTCTTGAGCGCCTGCTGTTCCTTCTGCATGACATGATGTTGGCCTCGTAAAGCAGAATCACCAGATGAAATAATTTTACTGTATTGTAGATCCACATTGAGAGAATCTTGCAAATATAAAAGCACAACTCTTTTCTTTTCCCATGTCCTTTATAGTGTGGGAACCCACCCACCCCTCTCCAGAATAAAAAATATTCTACAAGATATTGAAAAAGGCAATAGAATATTTCTCCTAAAGGAGAAGAGGAGAAAAAATCTTAACAAAGACAGTCTCAAGCAGAATAGAGATTTTGTATCCATTCAGAAAGACCAGGGCAATCAATTCATAAGCAAAGAGTAGCCAGAAACCCTAAATAAGCAACACAATAGGCAAGGAGTCTAAACTGACAAGATTAGCTCCAAAAAAAAAAAAAAACCACTTAGAATTTGCATTTCTTGCCTGTAGAGCCAGCCATGACTCCTACATGAAACCATAAGAATCTGGCAACAGCCATTAAAATATTAAAGGGCATATTCTTACATAGGAACAGGCATCTCAAGCCCCAAATAATGTATAAAAGCCCACCTACTCAACTCCCATTTTGTCAGTCACCCTAGAAACATTCTGCTGTCACTGAAGTTTCTGGCTACCAAATAAACAGACTTCCTTTCCTGTAGCCTGCCTCCATTTTATTTCCAGCATCTATCTCCCAGCTTGGAACTGGGCCAGATTTTTCTTCCAACAATTGCCAGAGACAATTATGAAACCCAAGACTCTTGTTCTTTACATTCTCTAGCAGCAGGCTCTACTGTCTTTTATTTGACCATTCCCTTTGCAGGTTCTCTTTGCCCAAAGTCTTTCCCACATACCGTTATGTATGATGGATACCCCAAACTGTGAAGTTATTAATATCAGAAGCAATTTCAATTCTAGGCTTTGTAAAATTGACCTCTGAGCAGATTGTTGTCTTGTGTGGTTTATTAGGCCCCTATCCACACAAGAAGCCATATGGCCCAAGAATTACACTATAGACAGATTATTGAAATGAGAACATGAAAATTTCACAATAAATGTAATAGGAACAAGATACTTCATTATTTCAATACCAGCTAATTTAAAGAAATTAATGAGGGATGTATGTGTATTTGTGTGGGCATATTAACTATTAGACATAAAAGGAGAAAAAAAAGGATTTGAGTTTAGTTCTTATGGTATAAATGACAACCTTCTCCCAACTTGAAATCCGCACAAACAGATGGGATTGCAACATCCAAAATGATTGATATGGCATGTTAATGGGAATTCTGGGAGTTGCTATCTGGAACAGTTAATGTTGGAGAGAACTGATCTCTGCCATCTACATATCTATATCCATATATCTATATCAGTAGGCTGTAGGCTGTACAGTAGGCTGTTCATCTATATCAGTAGGCTTCAAAAATTTTAGCAAAGGTTTCTCTGCCCAATTGCTGGGTGGGTGTGGCCATGGTGGGTGTGGCCTAGTCGGCCTCCTGCACCATGGCGAGGTAGGGGATGTTCTTGCCTTCCTGAGCTCCAGAGGCTTTCCTCGAGCCTCCAGGAGGGTGAAAACAGCCTCCCCGGGTTCCAGAGGCTCTTTGGAAGCTGGAAACGGGCCAATTTCCAGCCTTTTCAAATTTCCAGGAGGCCCATTTTTCACCCTCTCCAAACCTCCGTGCACACTCTGCACTTACCTGTATCCATGATGGGCTGCGTGGGGACTGCTGGAAGGGGTGGGATGTGGTGGTTGGGGCCAGCCAGGAGTGGGATTTGCGGGTTCTGCAAAGTGCACAGAAACTTAGCTAGGGGGTCTCCTGAACCCCTGGAACCCCCACCAGCCCACCCCTGACTATCAGTATCTCTATATCTAAAATGTGTCCCTGGTTTCCATTTGCTACTTGATGACTGGTAAATACTGTAGCATGCATGGATCAGTTTCCTGACAATATTTGGCTAGTTAATATTGAAATAAAACGTATACTTATTTTTAAAAAGCCTGCTTTAGTCTATAAATTTTTAGTGTCTTATATTCAGGGGGTATGGAATTAAAAGAAAAAAGACACTCTCAAGATAGCAAAATATTGTTATTTCCATGACTCCATAGAGAGCTGACCTCTCATTAGTGAGGATAAAAGTCACATCACAAAGTTAAGTAGTACTGGTTGTGTTTCCAGCTTATCTGAAAATACAATAATTTGGACAAGAAATGTCTCTTGTGTATGTTTGTGTATTGGGGTGGGTAGAAAATAGAGGTGTCTAGTATTATTATGTTGATTAAAGAAAATAGCGAACATGAGGAAAAATTAATACCATTTCCAGAATCTACCCTTTCATTACGCTTCGCAGATACTAGAACGATATAAACATTTTAAGATCCTGGAATAGATTTATGGCTGTGTTTATTAAAATGTCTATGTCAGCTTATTAAAATATATATGTATTTAAAATACTATTTCAAATAATACAATATTAAAATCTCATTGAAGAATTGTGAGCTGATATAGTGGTAGCAGCAATGAATAAGTCATTTTAAATTTTTAAATATCAATAAATACAACCCATACAAACAAAAGCTCTTTTGGGGTCTTCCATAATTTTTAAAAGTGGGAAGACATTTTACACTGCTTTATGGTATTTTGGAAAATGAAGAAGGGAGGAAAAATAGATTCTCACTGATATTCTTTACAACAGTTCAAGGTGTTCCCATTTGAAAAAAGTCAATATTTCAGAAATTAAATTCAAAGGTAAGTGTATTTTTATAAGCTACCAATATCCACAATCTAACAAGAAAGAAGAAGCAAAAACATCCCCCTAACAGGATTTTCCATTCTTGTAACATTAGGTGTGAGAGTGTATAATATATTTATTTAGCTTGGTATGCAATATATTTCTCTTAGCAGTCTACAATAAAAAGCAAGTGTTTGGGCAAGTGACGGGAACATACAGCAGATTTAAGAAAATCATTACGACATAGCTTGAACAAATAACTGAGGTTACTAGATATAAATCCCCCAAATAAATTGAACAAACCATGTTAAATTAAACTAAAAACGTGATTCTCAATTAAAGAAATTTTTCATTGCAGTTACTGAAATCTGCATGGTATCACTTAGAGAGTTATCTGTATTGTTGAATAAGAGACATAATTTGCAATTGATAATCATCTCCATGAAATCTCCACAGTTGTCTAGTTCTGCTGTTTGAAAACTTGTTATTCACTTTTGTGGATAAGGATTTGTAACATAGAAAATTGCCAGTTTTACTAGGTTAGAAGATAGAAAGAGCTCTGAGATACAGTGGCAGTTTTATAGCATTTGTGTTTCTGCCATCGCACCTATCCTGCAACCTGGCTATTATAACTTGTAAAATTAACTCAGAGATTTTAACACCTTCTTTAATCCTGTAGATATAGTACAATTTTGAACAAAAAAGGATAATTCTTCGAAGATGCTCATAAAGTCAGTTATTGATTCAGGTCTAAGGTCATTTCTTGAAAATAAGTTACTCTGAATCTAACTGAGATTTATTCTTTAATCAAATACAAACACTGGCTTATTTTGCTGCATATACATTCTTTTAAATATCCCAGATCTGCCACCTTGGGATGGGAGATACTATTTGTGACTGGAGAGGTGAAAAGGGAGTCCCGTAGCAGCTACAGAAGCCTGTACTTTGCTTTATTATTTTCACTTTTTGCTTTTGTTTAGCCAATTACTGAAGCTCCACGTTCACAATAAGGAAAAACAGAGGTGGTTTGACACTACAATAGGATAGGCATGTTGGAAGAAGGATTTGGTGAGTGTTTGTCTACCTGTAAGCCACTAGGTCAGGATGACCAAGAGAGGTTAAGCAGTGAACATGAGAGACAGAGTTCAGGCGATGAGAGCGGTGGGAGTAGCTGGGTCAGTCTGCACTGCTCTCACCTTTTCTCCACTCTCTGTGCTCAAGGATCAAGAGGGGGTAGTCCTTGCTCATCACCTGAACGCTGTTTTTCATGTTCACTGCTTAGCCTCCCTGCCTACAAGCTGTCCCAATCCTGAAAGGCCTTGGCCTGACTGGGCTTGCTCCTCTCCATTCTCTTCCGAAGCCAATAAAGCCGCCCACTTGATCTCTGTCGGCTCCAATTCCAGCTCATCTTTCCCCACAGATTCAGGCTCCAATGTGGGCATGACATAATGGGACTAAGCAGGTTCACCAGTGAAATGTATCCTGTGGTTGCTACACTTTATCAGTAGGTTTCTGGGTTCCATTAAAAGCTGGGTTCCATTAGAGCCTCAAATGGATTGCTATTGTGTGCTTGAAGGATAACTTTATGAGAGTATACAATATCAACTTTAGTTTGGGATGGACAGGGAACTTGGTTGTCCATATAATTTTTTTTTATTGTTATTTCTTTAAATTTTTGGATTCTATAAATTACTTTGACTTGCCAAAGTTAGAGAAATATAAAAATGTGATAGATATAGATGATAGACAGATAATCTGATACTATACACATTTTCATCAAAATAAATTTGTTCTACCATATTTGCACATCAATTTTGAAATCCTTTGTTTAAAAAACTGTTGAAAACTTTTTTTCTATATATTTCATCTAATATATGCAATATTATAACATTTTCTTCCTAATATATTTAACAATTTAACTTAATATATTTTAATTTAGGCAGTGCTTGACTCCAATTCAATATTTTCATATGGTTGAAGAAACTGGATATTTTGTTTCTTGCAATGTTAGTGCAATATTAATGCAATATTAGGGGTTTTCAATTCAATGTATAGAATGTGAAGGATGTATGTTTGTGATTATTTTCATAGTTATATTGTACACTGAAGATGGTATTTAATTTCATTGTATGAGGTGCAATGACAATAAAAGAAAACTAAACAAAACTAAACGATTGTTTATAATTGTATAGCTATATACTGGATCTGGATATATTCCAAACTTTATGTGACTTTATGTAAGCATGAATCATATGGCTTTTGTGAAGGAAGAAAAGGAATAAATTGTCAGAGATTAGTATTTATCTCAGAATTGGGGAATTGGAGGATATATTTAGTTCAATGGATATAAAGGGAAACAACCACAGATTTTGATGGCAGTTTTGCAAGATGCATTTCTTTTCAAGATGCATGTCTTTGTACCAATGTGACAATATTGAATAGAATTTGGATTGTCATCTTCTTTCAAAAATGAATATATCTTTCTAAAAGCTGCATACATAAAGGAGAGCTTAAATTAGACTTTGAAAAGCTTTACCAAGGGACAATAATATTGGGAACAGAGCAATTTTCATTTGAAAAAAAAATCTAATGATTCAGTTGGTAGTTTGATCATTTTATCCATATAAAGTATGGGTACATGTGTTTCTGGCTCTCTGTATGGGAAGAGGAATTCTTTGCATTTCAAATCAAACATATAAAACATGTTTTGCAGACCCCCCAGCTAAGAAAGCTTGATAATAAGATTGGAAAAAAAAGTGCAATGTTAAAAGGGAAGATTGCCTCAAAACAATCTCCGGTAATGTTTTTTGCCTGTAGGCTTGCTGCAATCAATAATTCTGGATTAAGATTGATTTACCCAATAGAATATGGGCATACCTTTTCCAGAATATGATGCTAAGCTGAACTTCATTTTGAGGAAAATAGCCTCAGGCAAACATTTCACAGAAGCAAAGAGGTTTTTTTTTTTTTTTTTAAATCTACCAATGAAACATTTATTGTGATGCTAGTTACAGTTTTTAAATTCACATTACATGAATGGAAAGTACTCCTTTCCCATTTTTCCCCTTTTGGGTTTTCTTCGACTGTGAGAATTATAGTTCTGCTGTTCTTGCATTTTGCTGGGGATATGTGCAGTAGTGATTATTCATTATTTGCATTTTATTCTTTCATGCAACTGGTTTT
Organism: Pseudonaja textilis; assembly: GCF_900518735.1. The sequence continues at coordinate 8,687,790 of NW_020769349.1, read as the reverse complement.
CTGAAAATATACTATACTGCACATTTTAGCACTTAATTTGCAGCCTTGAATTCTTGGAAAGTGCATTTATCATCGTTTATACCAATTAAGACCCTGATCATAAATGCCAGTGGAACTAGCGCACAGTGATCATTTTGAGCTGAATAGAACATATCTCTCTCCCATGTCATTTGAAAGCAGCTCTGCATCTTTTAACTTTATTTTTCATGTCAAAAATCTTCCATGTTGTAGCCATTCTACTCATCCACAACATAAGTGAAGTTACTGTTTCTTTATTCTCACAGTGACTTCTCTATGTAACAGTGCAATCATTTTTACCATCCATTGCCAATTAACAATGTGAGATATAACTGATAATGAAGAAAAAATATTTTGTTGGTACATAAAAAATCCAACCTTTATGCAAGATGCTTTAGAGTTCTTTGATATATTACTTCAAGTGGCTCACCTAGATCAATAGCTTTTAAATAGCTGATTGGTGCTGTTAATATTTTTTTCTGAAACAATCTGTTATGATCTTGGGTTTGGATATGCTTTCAACTGCAGAATTATTTTTACATACCTACAAATAGAGAACTGTAGCTGCTTGTCTAATTCTGAGTCACTACTGCACACAAAAAATCTAAAGAATGGGAAAATATTATAGTTCATTTATAATAATCCAGTCAGTCTTCACTGACTTCAAAATATTAATCATAATCAGTTTTGGTTACTACTTCAATAGTAGATGACCAGGAAATAAAAAGGAAAAATGAATTGATTTATGGATTAAACATTAAGAAAAATGAGAACAAAATGAAGAAGTAAAGGTACTTATAAAATACTTAAGAGGGAAGAGGGACAATGAGAATGGAATTATCTGTTGAAAAGAAGGTTGGAAACCATGTAGATGTTTCTTAAGTTTTTTTGTTAAGAAAGAAAAGTTTTCTTTTTTCTTTTTTCTTCTGTTATATAAAACAAAGAAGGATTTCCAGAAAATAACAAAGTTCTAGGCTACATTGAAAAATAAAATAAAAAAGTCCCAGAAGATACCAGTGAAAAGCTACTTTGGTATTATTGCCAGGGAAACTGTATGAATGAATCCAAGAAATTTCCAGAAGTCTTGCCCATTTGCACTTTTGAATCAGAGAAGTTGTGGAAAAACACTAATCTTATGTAAATTAGATGTCTTCAATCACTTCACTATGTATCTTTCTAGCTTAGTTCATATTTTATATGTGAAGAAAATAGTTTTATTATTATTTACATTTACTATGTAAATGTTTTATAACATTTACATTTAAAAAATAACATATTGGTCCTTTTTTATTTTTCAACCAACATTCTTTTTCTGTTTTCTGGAGATTATATTGTCACAATTTACATTCTTAGCAGAGCTGACATAAAGTAATCCTGATTAAATTGTCTAGTCTTTGTCCTTACTTTATTTGTTAGGCAACGCGTAGGTAAGACAACCAGAAATATCTTCTAGTGTATATTTATATGTTAAGCTGTTATCAGTAGAATTTATTCCTTTCTGAGTAATGGGTTTTTTCTGTTAAAATACTACTTAATTTGAAACCAAAATTCCTATTACACTCACTGAAGATCAAAGACTAAAATTGATTACCAGTCCTTTAATATTTTATTACTATGTGAAGAAAAAGCATAGAAACTTATTTTCAAAGTTGCTTTGAAACTGAGATTTCTAGAATCAAAACCAGAAAATATTAAGTTCTCTCTCCCTCCCACCTTCTCCTCTCCCCATTTCCTCCAAAAAGGGATGAGATACACAGAATAATTTCATAGCTATATTTTCATTTTAGCTTAAGCTCTGATATCTGAAGCATCTGTTATTAATTATTCTTCCTTATTTCTCTTATTCAAACTCTGCTGCCAGTTTGAAGTAGCTAACAAATTTTGCATAATAAAAAACAGTCCTAGTTTTGTTTTTGTCATTGACATCTCTGTTTCTGCTATTGTCCTGGTTTCAATTCTTGGGCATATAGATATGCTTAACTCAGAAAGAAGAGCCATGTTGTTTCATGATTGCTCATTGCCATGGTTCAACCAATTAAGCAAGGTACAGGTATAGCTCCAGTTTATGAATTTATTGTCTCATTATCAACAGACAAACTTTTTACATGTTTTATCTGAAGGTCAAATAGCAGGTTAAAATATTGCACTATATATATATATAGGGGCAAATTATCTATACCAAACTTTAATTGGAAGCTAAAATTGTACTGGTGCTTGTGAAGTTAAGTAATTTTTCTCTCTATTTAATTTATTTCTTTTTCTCCAAGTAGAATAATATTGTCCAGTGCTTTACTGGTTAGTTCATTGTTTCACCCTTGAACAAAAACTTAAAACCTAAGTATTTTAGGACTTTGTGGGTTAGAATCAGCTACTACATGAATTGCATTTAACAGATTTTGGACTGTTTTTCAGATTATCTCACACAATATATCACAGCCAGGCAATCATGAAATTATTAGGGCAAATAACACTATCACCATTATCATTATTATCATTGTCTATTTAGTGTGGAGTTTTAAATCACGTTTTAATAATAATTAAACAGTATAATTTACCAGCAGTTCTAAACTTACAACAGTTCATTTAGTGACCGGATGGTACTGGAAAAAATAACAATTGCAGCTCACCATGTGATCAAAATTCAGATGCTTGGAAACTGACTCATATTTATGGCTGTTGTAGTGTCCCTGGGTCACGTGATCACCTTTTGCGACCTTCTGACAATCAGAGTCAATGAGGAAGCCAGATTGACTGAACAATCCTGTTATTAATTTAACAATTGTGGTGATTCACTTAACAACTGTGGAAAGAAATGTCATAAAATGGAGCAAAACTCACTTAACAAATGCCTCACCAACATAACTTTGGGGCTCAATTGTCATAAGTCAAGGACTACCTGTAATTTAAATGCTTGAGAAATATTGAAAAAATTGAAGAAAATATCTGACAAGACAAAAAATAAAAAAGCCTTCAGATCTCCAAAGAGAAGGATGATCAGGATACATGACAGTACAAGAAAAGTTCTCTAATACTTAAAATAATATTTGTTTCATTTTCTTGTAATCTTCTAGGCTCAAGTTAATTATACAGCCAATGTGCTCTCATCACTGTATAACTCATTCTGTAAACTACCCTCACTTCTTATTCATGATACTTAATAAGGGAAAGTATTCAAGACCGAAAAATGGAGGAAACAGATGGATGGGATTAGGTAAAAGTTGACAATGGAATATAAAATCTTCTGTTCTGCATGTTAACTTGCTGAGAAATGAATCAACCTTGAAAGAGAGCAAACCCTAATTGAAATTCATTATATTTAAATTAAATGTAAAGTCCAGTATTAAATGTAAAGTCCAGGCTTAGTTAACTACATACAGGATACAAAATAAGTACAAGAGTGGCATTACAACACAGGCATTCACCATTCACGGACAAAGGTTTGGGTTTTTTTTGCTTTGACACAGACAAAAAAGAAAGATTTGGGGAAAATTTAGATCCCATTCCTAAAAAACATCTAGCTTTTAATCCACAGAATCTATCCACATCCCTACTGGCATCTCATCCATATCTTCTGATGCTTGTGATGTTAAAACAAAACAGAAAATCCTGGTGTCAATAGGATTAGAAGAAAGGGGCATATTGTTACTCCCTTTTCTTCTGTTCTATTATCATGAGCTCAATTCAAGGTCCCTTGAAAGCACCTGTATTTTACGTGCCATTAAAAATATCCTTAAACTGATTGACAATACAGTTAAAACAGTAAATTTAACAACTGATAAAAATGTAGGACATTTACCAAATTAGAAAGGAAACAATAATATAAAGAGTAAAAGCAGCAATAACAAATTAAAGGTAAAATATAATACAATAACATTCTTCGGACCTATGACACAGAGTTATTCACAGTAATATATGTTTTTTGCTCGAAATTAATCTTGCTTCAGAACGCTGTCTCTTAGAAACTGTTGAAGCAGCTGAAACTAAAAACCAAACTAGCATATGCTGTAGCAAGCTGAAATTGTCTGATCACATCAGACAAATCTGTGCATCAATCTCACTATATATATTCTAAAGCTTTCCCAATAGCTCACATGTGCTTTAGATGAAAGCTTCATTTCAGGTAGATTCACACAAATACCTGACAATGAATCTTGGTATATAGGAAAGCCTTTAATTGATTATAGCAGCTTGGAGAGTTTTTGCTGTCTGATTTGCTGCAATACTGCCATCATTATTCATCCTTCCCAGCAGCTCCAGCTTTTGGGAAAGCAAGGAGGAGAAGTGACAGTGATTTCTTTATTTATTTAATTGGCTTTCTGATTAGTTGAACAGCTGCCAGATTATAGGAGTCTCTTCTATATTGATTCAAATGCTATAGTCTTAACCATAAAATAAGGTAAAAGAGTCTCTGCAGATTTTCATCAGGGTCCTGTGTTCATCTCTGTTTCAAGGACCAGCACTATCAGAAGACATTTCTGCAGTCATGTAGTCAGCATGATGTCACAGAGTGATATTAGAGTGATATTCCCACTGAAGTGGTATCTATTTATCTACTTCCATTTGTATTCTTCAAACTGTTGGGTTGGCAGGAGCTAGGATGAGGTTGGGAGCTCGTCCCATTGTGCGATGTTTGGGTCTTTAACCTGGGCTGACAAGCCCAGTATTTCCAACTGACAAGCCCAATGTCTTAACTGCTGAGCCACTGTGCCACCCAGTCTTAACCATAAATCAAGGTATTATTAAGAAAATATGAAAATCAGCATCCTGGATAAATATATATTAAACGTGCACCAATTTTACTTTTTATAAATTGGTATTTAATCATATATTGACACTTAGTTACATTTGACATTTACTGTAGTTCTTCCTGATATATGTATTATGATTTTTCCAAATTTTACAGAAAAATATTTAAATATTTCATCACCAATCAATTTTATTTTATGAAGAAATATCAACCTAAATTAACAACAAGAAAACTTATTTAGAAAAGATTTTTAAAGTAAAATAAGCATGCAAGTAATAGATCATGAAAGATTTGATTGTCCATGCTTTAAAGCAAGTCTAAACAATAATAAAAAAAAGTTGTCACCTTCCTTGATGCAAATGGAAACAAATCCCTCCAATAAGAAAATCACATACTCTGCCTCTGGTATGGACAATGAGCAGATGTATTGAACATTTTTAAGTACAAAATGAAATTTATAATAAATAAACTCACATTCTAATGTTTCTATTTTATTTAACCTATTTGAGCACTTTGCTTAGTTCTTAGAATACTATCCTATTTTCCCTCAAATGCCTTGGAGGACAATGGATTTAATCTTGCTAAAAGATTAAAAAGAAAAAGCTCCACCATATCTTTGTAAATGATTAAAAGTTTAAAAGGTGTTATACTAATTTCCCATTTAAGTAGGGAATATTATATTCTTCTGACAATCAATAAACAATACTCAAATCAACATTTGATTTTTCTACATCCAAGATGATCATGCTAGGATGGAAATATCATACTATGGGACGTTTCCTTCCCTTCCCTTCTGTTCCCTTTCCCTTCCCTTCAGTTAAAATCTATTTTGAAGAACTAGAGTGCCTTGGGATCAATTTGCAAAAACTTGTTTAAACCAGAAAGTCCAATACCAAAGACCAATACCATTTATTTACTCTGTTTTAATATCACAATACACTACTAAAACTCAAGAGCTGTTTAAGTAAGTTATTTATCACAACACAATCAAAACATACCACATATTAGCCATTAATCACTGTTAATATCAATTATATATTTTGTTATTATCACTATTATGCATTTCCAAACCCTTCCACACAATCTTCCCAAATATGAAGGGTGAAGAGAACATCTGGATCTACAATAAAAAAACAACCTATTATTTATTTATTTATAAATAAAAATTATTGGCTGCCCATTTTACCACAGAGTAACTCTGGCTGCTTACAATTACAAATGCAACCAAATACAGTAGTCCAAGTTAAAAGATGGGAAGGGTAGGAGCAGGAGCATGGAATGGTGATCTGTTGTTAATCAATCAACCACTTCCACTGCCAGGTCTTTAGGATCTTATGGAAGGTCATGAGGGTTGGAGCCAACCTCACGCCAGGGGACAAGATTAATGGCAGAGAAGGCCCTTCTCCTGGGCCCATGAACCGGAATACTCAGGCCAACAGGATCCACAACATGTCTCCTCTACTGTCGTGGGTGTGGCAGGCCAATTCCAGGAGGATGAGATGGTCCTTCAAGTGGACTGGAACAGAAAAACACAAATTTCTTACCTTTCCATGAATCTACTATGGATACTTGGACAAAACCTTCTACATCTTTATGTGGGTAGATGAATAAACTCAACTTAAAGCAGATGGTCTTGCATGTACACAATTGCCAACCCAGAGAGGACTTTACAAGGCAAAATGAGAAGTCTGAATTGGCAATTAGTGCAGAATCTGCACCACTAATATTAATCTATGTGTAGAGGCTTTCAGCTACCAACAAACAGACTGCTAGACTTTTCAAGTACTGCAATTTTTAAGTAGCCTTCAAAACACAGATGTATAGAATGTTGCAGGAAATCCTAACTCTTACTTCAAATAAAAGTATTTCAGATTTCAAATGCAGCAATATTTTTTAAGTTATAAAGCTCCTCCGAACAATTTTGAAAGACTTGTGGTCTTTTGCATATATACAATTCTGTGAACCCTGGATACATTTTTGTCTTTAAAATGCTAAAGGTGACACTTTAATATTTACTTCAACTCTTGCCAATAACAGCAGGCCCACATCTACCACATCATCATCTATGCTACCTTTTTAAGGGTATAATTTGTTAAAAATAGGGTGAAAAAGTACTGAAAACATTCCCATATTGACTCATTCATTGCCTACTGACTAAAAGCAGGAATCAATTAGAATGTGTTGTTTACTTGTTTCTAATACATTACACCTAAATTGTATTCCTGCTGTTAAACAGCTGTGCTTTGAAGTTATTTCCTGCTCCTTTTCTCACCTGGTATGACTGAGCGTAGTAGAGGACTTTTTTTTTTATTTAAGTTGGGAATGCAACTTTGTGAATTCCAGGGAAAATAGAAAATAGCTTTAATTTCATGCACAATGAACCACAATGTATGGATCATACTTTGGGTTTTTTTCCAAGTGTAATGGTGCAATCAGTTATCTAAAAAAATAAATTAGTAGAAATCAGAATGTGTTAATCAATGGTTCTTTAACACAGTTACATACTATATGTCAACATCAACCTTTGAGGTTGAGTTTATTATTATTATTTATTATTCTGTTTTCAAATAAGGTTCTGTGTGAATAAATTCCACTTTATTGTGCACAGTCATGGCTATGAGGAAAGCCATGGCAAACAATCTCTCAAATCAAAAGCCCACAAAGACAGGAAAGATATGCTGGAAAGCAAATTTCATCGCAAATTTCATCTAATGTGAAGAAAGAAAAGACTATTCTCTGAGATTGATCATGGGTAGGAGGGTTATTTTGCAGATTATAATATATCAAACACTACATACAGTATTTAATTCCAGTAACTTCTTGCTGATGTGGTGGAAGAGAATTGAGCAGAAGTACTGGAGCATTAGACCAGTATTTGGCTCATATATTCCTTTTTTTACCAAGTTATTTGTTTTTTGTCTATACTTAGAGTAATGCCAACCTGCTCTGTTATTCAATTAGATCATCAATATAAAGAAAGGGACTGAAGTTTTGAACTGATATTTTCTGATTAGTTTTTTTTTTTCAGATGAATGAGTGCTTTTTATTTCTTAATCCCTAATTTTAAATTATAAAAGCAGGCATCGGTGCTTAAAGTAGATTTATGTCTTCCAAACCATTGCTGACTGATCCATTTTCTTTTATAGTTTTATGGTTCCAGATTGTGGCCAGAGAGAGAAAGTTTCGCATTAAAGATTCAGAAGACTGACTTTCAAGACACAGGGTCACAGAGTGCACAAACCTACTCTGTGGTCTTATTGGCTCAAACAAATTCTTTGCCATTTTTAAAAATGCAATAAAAGGGGAGAATATTTCCCCGCAGCTTTGCAGCCAAAATTCAGGCTTGCTGTTTTATGATTGGTTCCCATTTAGATCCCTAACCAAGATATGGTGCAAATTTCACAGTAGTATCCAATGCCCCAATATATATATATATATATTCAATGTGATCTTGAGATTGGCCAAAACAGGGCTGAGTTAAAAGCTTGACCATTAATCATTAATTACTGGTTTAAGTCCCACTATTTCCCAGCTGACTTATTCCATCCATCTTATCTGATAAATTCCAATTTTCATAATTGCAAGCAATTGTTTTTTTTTTTTAAAAAAAACCCTTTCTTCTTACAGACTTTGCTTGGAATTGAGAATTTTCACAGGCGAAGTCATTAGAGAACAGTTCCTGAACACCAATGAACAGAATGAGAGACACCTTATTCTTGAATATGTTTCAACATGGTTAAATCACACCAAATAGAAATTAGCATATTATATATACTCTTTAATTTCTACATCACAGTTATGATTCTTTTTAGGGCCAAATTCTATAAGCCCTTAGTGCTTACACATGTAATTTTATAAAGTTCCTCTAGGTAGTTGAACCTATTCTTGTAGTGAGAGTTTAGATGAATTGATTCTTCATACAGTGCTCATTTTAAATCAATACCTGAAGAAAGATAATCACTCCTCTTCCATCAGTATTGCAGGTTGACCAGGGAAATTTTGTGCAGACTTTCCTGTATCACATAACAAAAACCCTAACACATACTGCATAACTGTAGCCAGGTAAAACAACTGTAGTATGGACAATTGGTATGTCAGACACAAGAAATCAGAAACCAAGGCTTTTCAAATGAGTACAAGTTTATTGCTTGCTCTCTCTCTACAGCAAGGGTAACAAATGCAAAGCCCACTAACTGGATCCAGCCCGCAGAGTGCTTAGATCTGGCCCTTGGGGCCACCCTGAAAACAGTGAAATACTAACCCATGATGCCTCTGCCAGTGAAAACAGAGGTCAGGTGGGCTGCAGGAGGCCATCTTGAGCTCCATTTTTGCTGGCAGAGTATTGCAGGAAGCTGTTGCAGATGAAAATGGATCTCAGGAGCCCGTTTTCACTGGCAGAGTGCACGAGCCACTATAGGCACCCCCGACAGAAGTGACGTCAAGCTGTCCATGACCACCCTGGCCACCTGAGGTCAAACACAACCTTGATGCAGCCTAAATGAAATCGAGTTTGATGTCCCTGCTCTACAGCAATTTGAACTATTAATGGTCAAGGTGAATTGCCACTAAGATAAAAGTCAATGAAATTCAAGGAGGACTGAACTTACATTACTTGTGGGTACAAATGGACTCCAACCTAATAATGTGCTTGGTATATATTGGTATTCCATATTTTTAAGTTTTTAGAATGATTAATGTTTATAGTGTCAAATTATTTGTTTGGATAAATATTTACTTCATTTTAGATGTAGATATAATTTTTTACAATAATAATTATACAATTCTAATAGCGTGCACTGTTGTATTACACACATTATTTTGTTTTGTTATTAATGCCATATTTTACACTTGATTTTACATTTCCTTTCCTTTCCCTTGATGGTCATTAACAGACACTAATAAAATTTAATCTGTATTTAAAAGTTGGCTTCTTTTAAAAAGCAGTTTCTAACTTCACACTGGGAGTTCATAGCATATTGCATACAGGGTAGAAGGAGTTTAGTTAAACTCCATTTTAATAATTTAAAGCTTATTCCAGACATTACAATTCATCCTCCCTATGATCTAGATCAAGCCTGTTCATACATAACACAAACAAGACAAAATATATTATGGATTTGTTTAATATTTGCTTTTTATAATTTTGATATAGAAGTGAAAATTTAAAAATAATTATGATTTGGCTAGAAAGTATTGACTGTTGATGGATGTCTTCATTATCATTATCTGGTCCTCTTCATTAATATGCTTTATTTTTAGACTAAAGTTGTACTTCTCCCAAAAGAGCCCAACAATATTTCTAACAAAGGACTTGTCCTCTGTAAATGGAACAAATTATACACACTTTGATCTTCTCATAAGAAATATTATAAAATTCATTTTTTAGGAAAGGAAACTGAAAGAGAATTCAAGATTAACATTTTACTTGATCGCTCATCCTTTAGTGGACCATGAATAGATCATAATAGCAAACTGATATTTCTGCAATATGTTCAAACAGAGTTATGCATTGGGTCACATATATTATGATCCTTTCTTTGTAAAGTAACCATCACCAGCATTTTGAAAAAGGAGAAGATTATGCATCTTGGCTGAAGCCAGTAAAAAAGAGAGAGAGAAAGAGAAAGAAGCTTCAAAGCCTTGATAGGATCCTAGGACAGAAAATTACCAGTGTCGGATAATTGGGAATCTATTCTATTCCACAGTAATAAGATTTAGTTAAGCCTGACCACACGTAAAGCAAACCATGATAGAAAATGGATAAACATGAATATTCATTTCATGTTTATTTTTTAAAAAAATGAGAGAAGAAAGGAAGAACCCACAAATCAAAACTATAATGTCATGTTAAAAATTAGAAGTAAATATTTGACATTTTTGTTTCCATAGCCACAAGTACCACATTTTATTCTGATGTTACATTATACACACAAAATTAGTGGGATAGAGGAGAATATATATGAAGTAATGTAGAGGGGGGTGGGGTTTGAGGGTAATTTTAAAAGTGGACTTTCAGAAAAGGTGACATAATTTTGAGAAAAAGAAAAATACGAGAAAGGCACTCAAAATAAGATAAGAAATATTTCCTGCACCCCTGCTAAGTTTGTTGCTTGCTTACTTGCAAGGGCTGACATCAACCTTGAAAATCTCTGATTGATGTCAGCCCTTTGAAATAGGAAAGGTTAAGAAACAGGCAAGGTAAAGTTCCATAAATGCTCTTTATTGGTCTAGGGTAAATAAAAACTCTTAACTCTCAAAAGCCTATTCTCTCCAACCCATCTTATACTAAAATATCAAGGCAGAGCCATTTCTTCACAGTAAACATGATTCTAGGGAAGAAAATCAGATGATTATTTGGGACTTTCTCTATGTATGAATGCAAATAGCTATAGACAAGGAGAAAGTACTTCAAAGGTCTTTTGATGGCTCTTTATAACATAAGACTGGTAGACAGAAAATGAGAAAAAAGCCTTTTTTAAAAAAAGATCTATTGATTCCACTGGTTTCCTACTAGAACTATGATGAAACAAATCACAGGTGCTCCAAATGTTTATTTATTTGAATTGAGACTTATACACAAATGTGAATTCATAGATTAAATCTGTAAAGAAGCTCAAATACAGGTAAATGATTGCCAAACTGAGGCATTAATTTAGTATAAGTGTGGCTCTTCCTAACACATAAATGTTCATTTAGATCTTCTGTGAAAAGCACTCTTTTAGTGTATAAGTAGAAATTCTCTATTGTTATACAAATTCCTGCATGTATTTTGGGATAAACCCTATTATTATTCAGCTCTTCCCAATATTAACATTAATACTGGGAAAGATCAAAAGACAAAGTTTCACAATAGAGGGAATAGCTGTGAACAGCTCAATTTGCCTGAACCCCATGCTGCATTTAGTAGAGTGTTGATTTACTAGAGAAATTAAAAGATTCATTCTGACTCAGAATATTGTCTCCATCAGTGAAAAAAAAATGCAGTAAAAATGAAGTGTGAAAAATGAGGATAAGGAGATGTAACAACCTGCACTGAGTCTGCTGAAATTTGCTGCCCCACATGATGTGCAACTAATCACAGTTGGCTGACATTTGGCTTGCACTTTCAGTATTAATAACATTTTTCTTCTGACTCATCATTAAGCCAGAGCGGATTTATTGGCCATCCACACAGACTTCCCCATGATGCCAATATCACTGAATACAACACCTATCGGCCAGCTGTTTGCTGTGACATTTACCAGCACCATCATTTGGAAAGGATAAGTTATAACATTAAAAAACTAAAAATCTCCTGATTCAAACACAACTCATTCCCCCCCCCACACACACACACGCATATACACCTTGGTCTAGTTATATGTAAGCTTTTGCCTGATGTGGACACCTAATTGTGTCAGCAAATTCATTACTTCAATTTTTCACATATTGTGTTTAGACAAATCTTTTTTCTTGCCCAATAACTGCTCTTCTAGATTTCTTTCACATCTGCCCTCTTACCCTAACATTTCATTGTTTTGTGATACCTCAAAATCAATTCCATCAATTTAAGTCTTCATTTTGACCCTCAACACAGTACTATTTTAAGTAGAAAGCTGGGCACATTAAAAACATTTATTAATGGAAGAACTACATAGTCCAACACTACAAGTACCATGCATCAGACTCTAAACCCATAGCATTTATTGGAAGTGGCTTCACTCAGGACTGTAAATAATCTTTTAAATGCTGCATATATAGAGAAGCCAAACAATTTACCAGACTCCAGCACAGCTTTTTGTCCATTGTCCATTAAGTATCAGAAAGTTTTTGTTCAGCCTTCGAATTTTGTTATTGATTATAGGAGAAATCTACTTGGGAAAACTTTTGGATATATTACATTTTTTAACAAAAATCTGTGACACTCAAAATGCCCTTTTCTTCTGAGTATTTTTATATGGGTGGGTTTTCTATAAGAGTGTTAGTATGGAAGCTACAATTGCCACAATAAGCAAAAAAAAAAAATCCTTCGTGACTCATACGGAAGCTCTTTAATGGGTTGTCTTGTTCATAAAATTCACAATTGGCCTTGTAGTCATTTGTGTGCATTAGCTGGCTTTTCTTACATTCCTCTTGAAGATACTTGCACTATTACTATCAAACATATGAAAAGAGATCAATACATTTAAATTGTGATTCTTTTTCCCTTTTCCCTTGTGAAGGCTGATCCAACTTACAACCTATAAAATTGCTATTTACCTTTTTTCCTGTAGTGTTGTTACTCCCATTCAATATATTCTCCCCCTTTCCTTTATGTCTTTATGATAATTCACTTATCTGAAATGGCTGTTGCAATTATGGTTATTACCCAATTCAAGAAATTAGTTATGGCAATGGAATCTAGCAGAAGCACAATTTCATATTAGCTTTGTTTGCCAAAGAACAAAAAAATCACAATATAGAGCGTTAGTTTAAACTCCATGCCAAATACTATGTCCTAAATATCTCTGAAACAAATGAGAATGATTTGAGAGAAGGGCAGTGAGAATAGTTAAGGGTGTTGAAATAAATAAGAGTTAGATGAATAAATTACAGTAGTTCACCCTGGGATGAGATGTGATAATAAAGGGAGATAAGTTATCATTTATCTAAGAACTATTGTACAAAAAGTGGCTATTATATTTTATTCCTGAGTATAATGATATTAAATTATTCTAATATTAATTCTGAATGATAGGGAAAATGTCCTAATAGTAAGACAGTTCAACAATGAAAATCTATAACCATGACCAAGATCTAGAAAGATGTTAAACTTTCCTTTAATGGGTGTCTTGAAACAGAAGCCAGTTAGCTTTTAGAGATATTTTAATTTGGGTTATTTGCTAGGCTGGTTATCACATTTCATGACTTATAAAGCTGTGATTCTTTATGACTGTGAGGTTCTAAGAATATTTGGAAATGTACAGTTACATGGACAAAAAAAAGGGTGAGGATCAAAAAGAAATAGCTGTCCACATTAAAGTCCATAGTGAAACAAATGTCATAGTGTTTGATGAGTTCAGTCAATGGTAGCTCATAATATTACATTTTGTCCAATAGGGTATTTTTAAGTCTGATTTTTTTTTCAGCATCCGCTGTATTATTCAGTCCAGATCCCCTCAAATGAAGATGTAGAACAGTAGGGAAATTTTGCGAATAAAGACAACAGGAAGCAAATGAGCTGTGTCTTCTTGATGGTGATTGAAGAGAGTGGGAAAACAGGTGGCTTTATGTGTAAGTTTTCTAAAGCTTTTGAATTAATCATTTTGATATATCTAAGGTTCTATGATTTGTGTGACAGGATCTAGAGATCAAATATTTTTATTTGGTTCTTTTTTAAATGATCATCACATGTTAAAGTTTTCATTTATGATTTTCTTTTAATACACAGACAGATTAATACACAGGGACACACACACACACACACTTAACCAAGTTGAATAAAGAAGAGAAAAAATATATATTGGGGAACCAAACAGCTAGCCCACACATGCAATCTACCCATTAATAAAACCTTTGAAACTAAAATTGGTCAATCCAATATTTGACTAGGAATATTATACAAGCAAACATGGTGCTTTAAAAATGATTTGTTTTAAATTGTAACTAATAAGAGAAACCTATATGCATGTGTGTATGTGTATAAAACCCCTAATGTTCCTGGAGGTTTTTTTTTTTTTTTGAAAAAAATGCCCCTTTAATAAGAATGGTAAGCTCACAATAAAGAAAATTAACAGTGATAATGATATCAAGTCTGTTATACATTCCACAGAAAGGCATTTCAAAAAGTATGCGAGAACAGTTGAGCAGAAGACTTCTTAATTAACACCAGGAAACACTTTAAAGGGCTAGTCTTTAATCGTCGTCACAGAGAAATCTGTCAAGACAGTTCACTTCTGAGAATGGTTCATTTAAGGGGATTCTTCTGTTGACTGCCAGGAAGTAGTAAATTTTAAGAAAGAAACATTTTGCAGAACTAAACTTTGTATGGGTGGTCAGCAAAGTAATAGGGATTCTTGAAGAATTTGTGCACAGAGGGTACAGTAAGATGCCCTCCTGAAAAATATTTTGTTAAATATATTGCAAAGCACCCATGGCAACTAAGCTTAGATTTCAACAAATGTCATTGCTTAGGGAGATGAAAAGTGGATCACCTATTTACAAGTTTTTAAATCATGTTCTTGCATCATATAGCAAAGTTGTCACCATTTGCTTAAACCATCTCAGCAACAGGACAAGCCACTAATTGAAAAAACATGTGAGATCCTTTTGTTCTGTGCCTGAATAGCCAACGATAAATGAAAACTTACCACACGTTTTTTTGTATCATGAGTCCATCAGAAGAATATTGAACATGAAAAGATGTGTATTTTGAGGTACTTCTTTCCCAAGTCATATAGATAAATTAGATACTTACCTAGAAAAAAGAACAAAATAGAAAAGAATGTCAGTGTTACTTTTTCCAAGGAATAAAACAGTTTTAAGAATATGGCCTCATGTCATCTTTCATTAATAGGCTTCCTTGGATCTCTTCTTAAAAAGGGGAACGAGTCTATGGTAAAGATGTAACTAGAAACAAGTCACATTACAGAAAGTTTGTCTTTATTTTATTTTAATTGATCCTTTAAATTAATGCTAAATCAAACTATTTATGAAATTATGTAGCAGGTGGTGCAGAATCTGGGTGAAGTTAAAAGAGGAATCATAGAATCCCTAAGTAGCCACAAGTGAACTAAGTCCAACCTTCCTTAAATTCCATTTACCTCATCTGATCCAAAGAAGATGCTAATGTTAGTTGAGAAGCTTGCTGTGCATTAGCATGATTAGTAATATATCGGTTTAATCAGACCTTCACGTCTGGACCTTAACTTTCACACATGACAAATTGCTTCACATTAATTTATAATTTTCCCCCTTCTATCACATCAAAATTTACAGTTTGGCACAAAAATTTGGAAGCTCTTGAGGTTGCATCTGAGACCTTGGAAAAATATATATGGTCCTTTTCAAAACAGATGTAATTTATAATTAATATAATTTATTTAAGATTTTTTTAAAAAATTTTTAATCCAATAGAGTTATGAGATCAAGGAAGAAAGTACCATTTTTCTATTTGTCAGGTTTATAAGCCACTTCAGTCACAACCAATTTTCAATGACATTTAACAAGTAAAACAATATATTGATAATAATAATAATAATTGCTATTATTACAGTATTTTGAGGAAGCATTCTACAATATGGACAATCATAAACTTCAGATAGATGTGACAGATTATAGCAAGTCTGAAAAAGTAATACAAGCACCAAGAGACAAGGGACAATGTATAAACATATCAAAACTTATAAACACATAGCTAGCATTTCCTCAATTTATCAATAATATAAACAACTTATATTGAAGAAAAATATAATAGCAAACTTTCTTTTTATATGAAGATATAAACTGGGCATGTGTAACTTGCCACTTAAAATGTGGAAAGATTAAAAATAATACCTGAAATTCTCATAAAATACCTACTTATGTATGTTTTTGTATGTGTATTTCACTAAAGCAATGTTCCTCAATCTGACAGTTCCTAGGTATGTTAGATCATATCAAAATTCTGACAGCACCGCTGGACACTGGAAGGTATAATTCAACTTTAACAAGACACTAATGTAATAGACAACCAACTAAAATTAAAAACTACTGTTTATGCATCTCAAAACACTGAAACATTGAAAGTAATGTAAAGATTCAAGTTAATAATATATTTTTGAGTATGTAGCAAATCTGAAAAATCAGGACCTCCAAGGTTTAGATAAGACATAAGACATTCATTCCAATTGACCAGTAAGTTGGAATCTTGATAATGTCCTCAAGGATAATGTCCTCAAAGGATCTGTGTTATAACTTTTAATAACTGAACAGATTTCAATCCACAAAAATGAAACTCTGAACTTGCCTGCTTTCCATTTTTCTCTTTTTTTCCTGTTTTGTCTATCATTAGAATAGAAAATTCTCTTCTAACACCTCCAAACCCCCAATGTGTTCACAGCAAAGTGCTTATTTTATGTACCAACTAATTTGCGAATGTTAGTGAGAACTCTATGGGGGTAAAAATCAGAAAAATAAAACTAAGAAGAGCCTGCAAATGAATTCTCTCTATGCAACATGTGTGTACAGTCCCATTAGCAACTGCACAGCAGGCAATCGATTAGGGAGGGAAAAATGGGTTTTTTATGGTAATGGATTTTGAGACTCCTGGTGATAATTTATTTACTAGGAATTTTGCAGAGCTGGCTACTGCACCAACTAAAACCTTCAGGTTTTTTTTAATGAGCTCCAGAGAAGAAGGGAAAAGCTTGTTTATTTTGTAGAAATATTGTTATTAAATGTTTTGATATCTATTGATAAAATGTGCTTGAAACTCACTGCTATAATTTATATTACAAATTACACCACTATTGGCAAATGGCAATTTAATCCAGCAATTAACTTTAACAATGTGAATTCTTTTGCTACCTTTTAAAAAGGGAAAATAATTGCAAAAAGAAGAACAAAAGAGTTCTATTATATTTAGTAGGATAGACATTATTCAATACAATAATACCATTATTCAATATAATAATGACATTTAACTTATTTTGTTTTAGGGAGCACACCTGAAATTAACACAACCATTTTATGTGTTTTTAAAAAAATACAACGTCTCAGAGATAACAATGTTTCTGTCCATTATTAACTAATGGCCAGAAAGCTAGTTCAGAGTTGAATATGCGTTTTGTGTGAAAGGTTGCCAGTTCAATTTCTGGCACCTTTAGGTAAAAATAACAAAAATTCATATTTGTTATTTGAAGACTGAAAGCAATCGAGAATAGTAGAATAATCAAATAGGCTAGAAACATTTGTTCTCTAAAGATAAAGCATCTGATTTTCATATTTTGTTTATATGTTTGTATATTTAAGTTTTATTATTGTTATAAGGTAACGGAGAACATTTTGGTTTTAGCATTTTATATTTCTCCAATGGTTTGCAGTTTCTATGACTGTCCACATTTCCATCATTACGGCGGATCTTTAAAAAGTTGCCTTATTTGATAGAACTTTATTTGCATCTGTACCTCTTTAATACATATGCTCTGAAAAAAATGAGAACCTGCTCTTTAAAGAGGAGCTGGGCTTCCTCCAGGAAGAGATACAGAAACAAAACAAACAAGAATTTGAAAAGTGGTTTATGTCATTAACAGAAGTGTGGTTGAAATGGAGGTGCTGCCATCCAGAGTGGAATTTCCATGCCAGCATGGCTTTCTGCCAGGAAGCAAATTAGCAGGCTATAAATCTGCCTTGGGCTAGAGATAAGCATGCTCAAGCTTTATAGCAGGTAGCTAGGGTAAAACAGCCTTCATTTCTGCAGTCAGACTGTTCTTGTGGTCCAGCAGGCATTTACAGTGGTGAGCTGTAAATCAGGCTGTGGACCCAGAAGATAAGCAAGAGACAAGGGCAGAGGAAATTCAAGACCAAAACATAGTAATGCAGATCCTTCATAGGCAAGAGCTGAAGTTTTGAGAACTATTGCTCAAGTTATTTTCTTGTATTTTCTTTTATAAGTTGCAACTTTTATTGGAAGTTGTTCTCATCAGCATCTAAAGCTGAGAACTCACAAGAAATTACAGCAGCCATCTTGAGCTTCCAATGGTGCACAATTGAGATTCCTGAAATATTAGCTGCAGAATCTGCTTTCTTGTTCACACTCTAGAGCATTTGTGAAGTTCAGCTCTCTGCCTTTAGATCTTCATAAGTGCCATCACTTTAGACTAAGTGGTTCCTGAGTTTGAGTTACTGTCAGTGAGTGCCGGCAAGGATCTTATGAACTTGATGGGTGGCTCTAGTATTGTTGGAAAGTCTACGGATAAGTCTGCTGTCTCTTTGTGTTTCTATCTCCAATTCTTCCCTGTCCCTCTCAACTGAATGCATATCTGTTAGCATAACCACTGGAGTGGAAGAAAAGAAAAATGACAAAAACAAAGTTATAGAAGAAAGAAGGCACTACTGTGACATATTCCAGCAACTGACAGAAATATCTGGATGAACAGGATGAGAAAAGGTAGACAAATAATTAGATACCAGAGCTGGGCAATAACTTAGGGTATTAATGCCCTCAATAGTCAAGGAAATATCAGCTATCTTTCATTAAAGCTATTTTATTTTGAATATCAACAACTGGAAAGCATTAATACAAGTTTGGTTAAGTATAACAGGCTGGATGTGGACACAAGACTTGGTATTGGCAGTCAAAAAGAGGCACAAGACTTAAAAAAGACCAAACTGAGGCCTTAGGTCTTAGGAGTTGCCTAAAAGACAGTAGCATAGCACAGCAAGAAAGACTCTGATGAAGAAATCAAAAGATGACTAAAATCAAGTTGTCCACAGCAACTGGATGAGGACAGCAGATCTTAGGTTCCATAAGTCAGGGATAAATTCCTGAATTTCACTGCATAGACTCTAGAGCAGGGGTGTCAAACATGGTTTCATTGAAGGCTGCATCAAGGTTGTGTTTGATCTCAGGGGGCTGGGGGGCATGGCTGGAGTGGATGTGGCCAGGGTGGGCATGGCCAGCTCAATGTCACTCATGTTGGGTGCACCTGTGGTGGCCTGGGTGGGACTGGGTAGATCCATTTTCGGTTGCCATGGCTTCCTCCAGTACTGTGCCAGCTAAAAAGAACCACGTGCAGCCCTCCTGATCTCAGTTTTCAGCTGCCATGCCTCCTACAGCATGCCACCAGGTTGTAGATCAGTGCCCAGTTGGCCTGGGCTGGGCCATGGTCCTTCACTGTTTCCAAGGTGGCTCCACGGGACAGATCTTAGGGTCCAGATTCAGCCCACAGGCCTTGAGTTTAACACCCTAGAGAAATGCTACCAAAACCCAGAAGGTTGGTCATGCTGTGGAAAGCTTAGAAACTGTGACCCTGAGATCTAGGATTAAATGCAGAAAGGACTAACCTTGAAAAAAAGGGGAATTCTTTGAACAAATTATATCTTTTTATCATTACATTCTAGCCATATGAGTCATCCTATTTGGTGCCTGTAATACCTACTAAATTGTTTTATCTTTCTGGAAAAGTTCATTTTGTTTACTTTCTATACTTGGAGCACTAGTGGGTAATGAAATATATGAGCCAATGTAAAACACCATTACATCATTCCTTTCTCTCAGAGTGTTGGTCACAGGATTCAGGTTGAAGCCCTCCTAAGCAGGCTTGCCAAGTTTCAATGAAATACATTTTTATCAGTCTTTGTGAGGTGCAACTCATTTTGTGCCAGGAGTACATCATCCAGAAAGCTCGCCCTTGGTTCCCAGAAGTCAAATTTCTCCTGTCAACACTATTTGCATAGCTGCTCAATCAGTTGCTGTATTCTGACTTTTCCCTGTGTAGTCTTGCATGGAGTAAAAGGAGGAAAATAATGTCACCCAGATTTCCAGTTATTTGAGCATCCTTCTAAGATACTATAATTGTCCATAATACTATAGCTGTTCTTTGTGGTATGATTTCTTTCCATGTGGATTAACTGGAAAGCATAATTGACAATGAACCTTAAAATTATTACATCATATTTCTGATCCTTACCCCTGGCAGTCAGCACACTTCTATCAGACAATGGTCAATCTGGCACATGTTCTTTTTAGTTTGTAAGCTCCAGCTATTAAAATTATCATATCATGATAAGCATAACCACTAGACAAAAGCAAAATATTACAATGTTCTGTATCTCATTTCTTTCATATATTGGTCATTTAGATTCCTTCCAGATATGATACCTCTAATCTTTAATCAATCAACTGTCTGCATGAAAGTGTTATACAGCAATCTTTGAGGAGCCATAAAAGTAGGTCAGCATAACATAATGAAAGGCTGTTCTGGCATAGTAATGAAAATTATGTCTGAAATTATTGAGGAACAAGTAAATGAAAGTGATGGAAGAGTTCCTTCCCTTTGTTTTCCTCCTGCTTTGTATCACCTGCTGGTAGTAAAATGAGCAAGCTTGGACATGTGTAGGTGGGTGCTTGTTTAGCAAATGTTAAGCTATTATACATATTGGAGAGATGGAACCATTCCATACCTATTATTCTTCAATCAAACTATTTCTGAACATGATACCAATATTCTTGGAACAGTGTTCAGAAATAGTCAAGTCAACAGTTTACAGACAAATAAGAAGTACAGTGCATGGGATGAAGCAGGAAAAAGTGATAGATAATGCAATCAGAGCCTATAATGTGCAGAATCTGGTATTTTTTTCAGTTTGAATTTATCATCAGTGTTCATCGGATAAGCATTTTTTCAAGAGAGCACTAGTTCTTTTTTTTTTTAGTGCTCTCTGAAAAAAACACTAAGTCCATTTTTATAAGGATCCTGTGTAATTACTATGTATTATTTATTTAGCTTTATGGGCTGTCAAATCTGAAGATTCTAGATGGCATGCAGAATAAAAAACAGCATTAAAAATGATATAAATCTGCCATTATTTATTATAGTACATGGAGGAGAATGCTGCACCTATGTGTTCTCTATCCTCCAGTGGTCTGGATTACAAATCACCCTGATCTCTGTCCTCTTTGAAGAGTTTTTTTAAAGGGCTTTTCTGAAGTATGGAAAGGAGGCCAGATGGAACTCCAGGGAATTGTGTTCCAGAAGGTAGGGAACAGCAACCGAGGGTCATGGCTTCAAGATCCCATGAGATGACACCACTTAATCAGTTGGACTTGAAATATGCCCATCTGCCCATCTGTCTGATTGCACAGCACAGGCTGAAACATTAGTGATAAGTGGTGCCATAAATTACCAGGTCCTGCACAATGTTAGACTTTATAAATAACAAATGACACCTTGAACTAAAGCCAACAACCAACAACCAGAAGCCAACTGGTAACCTGGAAAACAAAAAAAAAACCTTGTGTGTAAAAAAAAGTGCTTGATCTTCCTATGTTTTATCCTGCTTTTTATATTTGCTTAAATTTGTTTTCAGAATTTCTTTACAGCAAGGTTATTGAGTGACACACAACTTTACTTTGATAATGACCTACATTTACAAGTTAATTAAGGGCACTAAAGTGATCCCTAAAATGAAGCAGTGTTTGATTTATTTTTTATTCATTTCACTTCAGGGACATTTCTCCTAGGGGGGTCCAGCAATAGTCAGCCAGCATATTGACAACCCACCTGGCTTGGTACTGCTTCTCCTTTGAAATGTCCTCGTGAAATTGTTCACCATGCTGTGCCAAGATTCTCAGGGAAAAATACACATTTGTTTGTTTGTTTGTTTATTTATTTATTTATTTGATTTGATTTGTCAATCGCTTACAAGATAATAGGTATAAGTATATACATAGTTAGGAATACATGAAATGGGTACATATAAGAAAAATAAAAGAAATAGGACAGGGACAGTAGGCACGTTGGTGCGCTTATGCAGGCCCCCTACAGACCTCTTAGGAAAGGGGTGAGGTCAATAGTAGACAGTCTAAGGTTAACGTTTTTGGGGTTTGGGGAAGAAACCACAGAGTCAGGTAGAGTATTCCAGACATTGACCACTCTGTTGCTGAAGTCGTATTTCCTGCAATCAAGTTTGGTGCGGTTAACCTTGAGTTTGTATCTATTGTGTGCTCTTGTGTTGTTATGGTTGAAGCTGAAGTATTCATTGACAAGTAAGTCATTGCAATGTATGATTTTATATACCATACTTAGATCAGACTGAAGATGGCATAATTCAAGGTTTTCTAGGTCTAGAATTTCAAGTCTGGTGGCATAAGGTATTCTACAATGAGTAGAGGAGTGGAGAACTCTTCTTGTGAAATATTTCTGGACTTTCTCAACTGTGCTAATATCAAATACGTAATGGGGTTCCAGACTGATGAGCTGTATTTGAGTATTGGTCTAGCAAATGTTTTGTATGCGCTAGTTAGAAGTGTGATATTACCACAGGAAAAAGCTACATAAGATTAGGTTAACCACTCTTAATGCCTTTTTTGGCTATGTAGTTACAGTGGGCTCTAGCACTTAGATCATTAGAGATGAGTATTCCAAGGTCCTTTACAGAGCTTGGATCATCAACAAGGTCTTGATTATTCAGCTTGTATTTTATTTTCTGATTTTTTTTTTTTGCCAATTTGTAAGACAGAGCATTTATTTGTTGAGATTTGAAGTTGCCATTTGTTTGACCATTCTGATATATAGTCAAGATCTTTCTGAAGTGAGAGTCTAAGACAGAGATCTCCAAACTTGCAACTTTAAGACTTGTGAACTGAAGTCCACAAATCTTAAAGTTGCCAAGTTTGGGGACCCCTGGTCTAAGAAATGAGTTTTCAATGATATATTTCATATCATTGATATGACTTCAGGAGATTACTAATTTGTGTTGGTTTCTTGTTTTATGATTTTCCAAGAAAGTTTTATAGATGCTTTTGAATGATTGCTAGGAACTCTTTCAATTGCAATTCATCAAATCTGTTATCTTTTATTAATTTTCTTATATGAAGTCCTAAAATTGATCCTTCACCTAAGGTAATCCTGGGAAATCGATTCTTCAATACAAGTAGTCCATAACAATTGGGAGTGGAAGTTTCATCAGTAACTGATGAGATTGTTAAGTAAGTTGACCCCACTTTTTCTGTAATCATTAAGTGAATCATTATGGTAGTTAAGCAGACCATACAGTTTAAGTGAATCCAGCTTCATTGATCTTGTTTGTTAAAATTGTTAAGTTTGGGAAATGAGAGGCTGAACCAGGGCATGGATGCAACAATACTTTATT
>NW_020769349.1:8590814-8659212 GCF_900518735.1 Pseudonaja textilis | reverse complement strand
GCGAACGGACCTGGGTGGGAACTTCTTTCAGTTCCAGGGACATAACAAAAATCCCCCCTGAGAAGGTTGCAAATAACAATCATTGGACCCCAGGACTCTGAAACTATTGTAAATGCATGCCAATTGCAAAGCACCCAAGTTTTAATCCTATGACCATAGAGATGTTGCAACAGGAACAATTGCAACTCACTTTTTTTATCATCATCATCATCATCATCATCATCATCATCATCATCCTCATCACTTTGCACATGAAATGAATAGTTGAAGTTATAGACTATTGGTATATAAATCCAATTGCTGGTTTGTTTATCATCATAGGAGGGATAGGAGGTCCATTTTAACTCTTCCTTTAGAATGTTTTTTTTTTCCTTTCCACTCACACAGATAAAACAGGATATGATACAGTCATAGAGTAGGTCAAAATCAGAAATAAAATAAAGTGTGATACGGAAAATAAAAACCCAATAAAACCAAATAAGTATACAATTGGTATGAACAAGATGTGACACATTTTACAAAATATAAAACAAAACTTATCCCTGTTAAAAGAAATATGATCAAGTGATTTGATACTGGCAACTGTAAACACAATGGATCTGGATGGCCTGAAAAGGTAATTTTTGTAATATTGTAATATAGGAACAATATAAAAGAAAATGAATTAGTGTATCAAGGACTTCTTCATAAAAGAGCAAAGTCTTGTTTAAATGGAATATGTTTTGTGGGTTCCCCTTGAGAACAGCTGTTGGGGAATGATTAAATCTTGAATTTGGGAAGTGTTATTTGGCTTAGGTATCTAACCGAATTGAGAAAGGGTGAAGGACTGCCCAAAAGAAGACATCTTAGATCCTGCAGTTTGGTCTAATGGGCACAGTCAAAGGGTTTTTAATAATTCTAGCTATTTGGTTTCTCATGCAATGTTCTGTCCCAATGATGCAGATTCATAAATTAAAATAGAGATGTTAAGTCTGTGGGAAAATGACCGTCATACAAAACAACAAAAGCAGCATTATTTTTTGTATCCTGTCTGAAGCCTGAGCAGAAATCTAGTGACCAACAGACCTTTGCAGATATTCCATTAATAGTTTTCATACTGGATCTTTCTCAAAAGTAGTTTCACATTCTCATATGACTCTTTCATGTTATCAGCATGGGCTAAGGGTAGAGAAGATAATTTATTTCCTTATATAAAAGGAAGTTTTCCATTTAATTTTCAAGGAATTCTCCATTTTCATTTTCTTCATGGCCAAAATCTTCTATAACTGAACAACAAAACACTAGTGCACCTTCTTGGGGAAATGAATTAGTTGATGTTTGGTCTTTTACATCCCTCCAAACAAAAGGAACAGCAAATGACATCTTATTAAAAGTTTAACATATGCAATACAGCAAATATGAGATACTCCATTCTTACCTTGTTCAACCTCTGTGCAATCAAATTATAGTTCATAGCATTTTCTGTACCTGTCAACAGTGGTGTCCCCCAAGGCTGTGTTCTAGGACCAACTCTTTTCATACTCTACATAAATGACCTCTGTGATCATATCAAGAGCAACTGCGTTCTCTTCGCTGATGATATAAAGCTATTCAACACCACAGACAATACTGCTACCTTTCAAAAAGACCTTGACTATGTATCAGAATAGTCAAACAAATGGCAACTTCAAATCTTAACAAATAAATGCTCTCTCCTACATATTGGCAAAATAAAATAAAATACAGGCTGAATAGTCAAGTTCTTGTTGATGATCCAAACTCTGTCAAGGATCTTGGAGTACTCATCTCAAATGACCTAAGTGCTAGAACCTACTGTAACTACATAGCCAAAAAGGCATTAAGAGTTGTTAACCTAATCTTACGTAGCTTTTTCTCTGGTAATATTACACTAATAACTAAAGCACACAAAACATTTGCTAGACCAATACTCGAATACAGCTCATCAGTCTGGAACCCACATTACGTATCTGATATTAACACAGTTGAGAAAGTCCAGAAATATTTCACAAGAAGAGTTCTCCACTCCTCTACTCTTTGCGGAATACCTTATGCCACCAGACTTGAACTTCTAGACCTAGAAAATTGAGAACTACGCCGCTTTTGGTCTAAGTATAGTATATAAAATCATACATTGCAATGTCCTACCTGTCAATGAATACTTCAGCTTCAACCATAACAACACAAGAGCAAACAATAGATACAAACTCAAGGTTAATCGCACCAAACTTGATTGCAGGAAATACGACTTCAGCAACAGAGTGGTCAATGTCTGGAATACTCTACCAGACTCTGTGGGTTTTTTCCCCAAACCCCCAAAACTTCCTCACCCTTTTCCTAAGAGGTCTGTAGAGGGCATGGATAAACGCACCAATGTGCCTCCCGTCCCTGTCCTATTGTTTCTTTTATTTTTTTTATTTTTCTTATATGTATCCATGTATTCATAACTATGTTTTTACTTATACCTATTATCTTGTAAGCAATTGATGAATAAAAATAAATAAATAAAAATAATTTTTTGACAAGTGGGATGAAGTTTCATTTCTGAGGTTTAAATTTAACTCATCGCATACATATAGCAGAACGATTATGAATGATTTACACAGTTCTGTGGCATGATAACACTCTCTGGTTAAATACAACACTATTAAAACCAATCTAAGATTTAATTTGAGTACAGAAAATGTATATTTAAACTGTTCATACTGTGAGCTGTGGTACCAGACTGATAAGATACTACTTTCCAAGCGGAGCCTGAGTAGTGTGACTCAACCTTCAGTGGCTAGTGCTATTTGTCATCCCTTCTATCTTTTTAGAGCTTCTTTATGCTAAAGAACAATAAAGCTACCTAGAATTTTATCAACAATTGTTACAATATAGTGTTAAAATATAGTATTGTAATATTACTAACAGAATAGAATAATAAAGATAGAACCATAAAAATTTATCTGATAACAAGAATTTTATTTTGTTTTTAAATTTATCATGAAAAGTCTCTTTAGAACAACTATTACAATTCAGTTGACTGAATTGTTCTGGTCAGTGTAAGTAATACAGCTTGCAGAATAGACATCTGACACATATTATTAAAGTGTACCTATATCTCCTTGAACTGCCATTTTTCTGGCCAGCTATTGCTTCCAAGTGGCTCTTAAGCTACACATAGAGTAATTCAGATGTGATGAGGACTCTGTATTAAATACAGAATATTTAGCCTCTCTTATGGTTCAAGAGAAAATAGCCATGAAGACAATTCACAGTGGTTGGAGGAGAGAGATGGTGCCACAACACCTAAAGTAGGCAAAGGGACTTCTTTTGCAGATGACATGCATATCCCATGTCAGCAATCATACTGTCAATAAAGTACAGCATGCTAGATTATATTGTGACAAAAGTTGTACAACTGGATGCACTTTCAATATTTCCTAGCTTACAATACTAGAATATATTGAAGATGATTATGTGTTTTGAGATGTAATGAGAATTTTTTCCATAGTATTTCTTTATGAAAAGGACATTTGAGATGTTTTTAAATTTAAATTTGTGAATCAATAAGAACCCTTTCTTTTTTTCACTTTTCTTCCCAAATGTATACTCTGTAATATCTGTGAGAGTGTTGGCATTTTAGAGTAGCAGAGTTTGTTTTCAGTTCATAACTGAGGTTGAAATTAATTCAACAAAGATCTGGCATACTATAAGGTTAGAAATGTGAAGCTTAGCAATATTCCTGTTTGTTAGAAAACTAAGTAAAAGAAAACAAAAGAGGAACAAAAGCAGTCTAGGGAATAGCAGAAATAATACTTCTGATAATTTAAATGGAAAAACAAACCTTGTTACTACATGGTGAAGCTATGCAGGTAATTTTGGGTGTTCTTCATCTACTAAACTGTTAATCTGTTAAACTGACAGCAGTTGATAGTATATTCAATTCTCCAACTTCTCTTTTCCTTACTTCTTTATCTTTAAAATCATATTTGGCTCAGCCAAATTTTTATAATTTGAAGCAGGGATGGGATTCAGTTTTTTTAAACAACTGGTTCTGTGGGCGTGGCTTAGTTGATGGGTGTGGCTTGGTGGTCATGTGACTGGGTGGGCGTGGCCAACTCGACATCACTCATGTCAAGGGGTGCTCCGCCTGGCCTCTCGTGACAGTGGGGATGCTGCAACGATCATAAGTGTGAAAAATGGTCCTAAGTCACTTTTTTCACTGCCATTGATTGACTGGTCACTAAATGAACTACTGTAAGTCAAGGATTACCTGTACAAAAATACAAACAGCTTCTTTGCTTGCAAAAAGCTACCCTAAATACCAATCATTAGATTAAAAATACATGCAAGCCGGAATTACAAATCAGGCAGGGTGAACGAGCACCTTGAGAAATGAAAATAGTTAAAATGCAGAGATAACTATCAAGCAGCCAACTCTTCCTCATAAAGTGAAACCCTTTAGCAGAGAGGTCATTTAAGCTCTCCAGGAAAAACACACCCAGGAAAAGCAATCCTTAGATCCATAACACCTAAAATATCAGCTGGTCTCACTCACCCCGAAAGATATCCTAAGGAAATCATCCAGATTTAAGGAAAGGTCACATCCCCCCAGAAAGGAGTAAAAAAAATTAGTGCCAAGCTTGCATCCTGCCTCTTGGAAGTATACCCCAAAAGGACAGTGCCAGATAGTACTAAAGCAGTGAGGAAGACCTGCTTTCCCGGATAGAAGAAGAAACCATGAGGCAAGAAAAAAATGCAAACACAATACAAATAATTAAATCACAACAGTAGCTGTTGCTTGTTGAAGCTGAGTAGGGAAAATTATCCCATTCAATAAACACAGGATCAAATGTCACCAAGCACAGAATTAACCTTCACCAAAAACCAGCTTTAGACCAAAACTCAGAAAGGGTATGTTAACTCACATTTGAATGTTAATCTTTCTAGACAAAAAGCCTTGCTGAATGCCACTCATCTTGGTTCCCTGTCACTAAAAGCTTTGCTTCATTATTCAATTATTTTTTCAAAGTGCTGATTGTCCAGAGAAGTATTTCCTCCCAACAGCAATGTAAAAATCTTAAAACAACCCTTCCCCTTTCAGAAAGCCAAGCCCCAAAAGTTCCCGAGACAGGAAGTCTAGGCTGTCTGCCAACAATGTAATAAGGGTGGAAAAAAACTAAAGGAGATTGCTTCTAACTACCGGTTCTCCGAACTGTATAGAAAGTTAACAAGGGGTTCTATAGAACTGGACAGAACCAGTAGAATCCCACCCCTGAGAAGGTCTAGACAGGAAATTGATAAAGAGAGATGTATTCCAATAAGTGAAGAATTATATATTGTATTGAAGCCGCTCTAGGTTCTTATGGCTAGCTAAAGCTCATTAAACCTAATACTTTTTAATAAAATAAGTTAGCCAGAAAAGGACCTTATAGAATTCCTTTTTTTGTTCCTTCTAAAACGTATTGTCCACTTGATAATGAACAGGTTAACTGAAGGATATGAAGTGACTTTTCCATGACTCCAGTGATAGATTTGACAAAACTAACAAGAAAGAATACCATTAGTTTATATCCTGGACTTGCAGTATCTACTATAGCCATTTACCCTAGCCATAATTATGTATTTATTCAGGTTTTATAGCCATGCATCTCAGCCAAGTGACTCTGAATAGCTTACAATTCTAGAACTATGAAACAGTTAACACAATTAAAAACAATCAAAATAGGAAAAAAACATCTAAAAAGGAATACATAAAAGTTGAGATCAATATCACATTCTGAAGTGTGTCTCAAAACAAACCATTTAGCAAGTCTGAACTTTGTTTACCTTTTCCTTGTGCAAAAACCACAGTGAAGAGTACTATAAAGATAGTACTGTATATCTTTCCTTCTGAGCCTATAGACCCATTGTTTCATTCCTATTTGAGAATTGGGAGATCATAACACAGAATGCCATGCTCTCTTATCTATTGGGGCAGGTCATCTCAGGAAAACAGCCTCACTCTGCAACTACCTCTTATCCTGCCATAAAACTCCCTGGTAGAATATACTTGGTCATCCATAACTCAGTTTCCATAAGACATTTTTGGAAAAGCTAAAAGCTAACACGTGACTGTCTAATTTTTCTTGGATGGCGCTAAAGCATTTTCAAAAGTAGTATTATTTTCTGTCAATAGAGTGACTATTCCTGTCAATAGTTTTGTCTCAATTATCCTTTTCCTATCAAACAATAATATGTTATTCTTGGAAACAAAGTTTCTATGTAACAAAACTGTTTAAAACCACTGTCAGGGTAAGCAGCTGTCATCATATTAAATTAATGCCTTGCTTAAGCGTAAGGTACTTGCCTTAACTATCAACATTAATTCCTGAATTTTTGTGGACATTTTCTGTCTGGTTACTGACCCTACCTACTTTGATTTGCTGATTCCTTCTGATTCTCCCCGCCTCACCCAAAGAAGTAAGCTTTCATAGTGTGGATGCAATTGAAATGCAATCAAGAGTATGGCTTTTTAAGAGAGGGAGAACCATAATCTACAGACACAAATAAACTCCAGATTAAAAAAATACTGTTTTTCATGCAGATGTCCTTCTAATGAAAAATGAAGAAAGAGCAAAACCGAGAGTGAGAGCACTAGCAGCAGAATGATTTTTGAATAGAACTATTCCACAGAATAGTTATGAAAGTTTTGGACAAGCTACCTAATTAGAGTTTTTAGCATTTTGGAAGTCTGAAGAGAAATATAAGAAGAAAATATAATAAATGTAATTTATTTACAAGGGAATGTAAGCAGCTGAACAAAGTATTCTTGATATGTTTGGGGAATTTCAAGAATAAATGAGCTTGTCTCTTTCCTTTTTTAAGCCAGCCTTACTTCATAAGGAGCTTTCTTTGGGGTAGATGCATCACTTGATAGAAAGCAGGGGTGTTAAACACATCATATCATCATGGCAGTGTCACATGATGTATCAGAACTTTTTTTCCCTTTGAGTGTGGGCATGGCTTGCATGTGACTCATCTGGCCTGTGGGCAGGGAGTTTCATAGCCCTGATATAAAGGAACCAAAGTACTTCCGGTTTCTATCCTATTCATTAGGATAGAAGCTTAGATTTGGATTTAGTAGCAGTTTTAAGGTTCTAGAAGACTGAAATATTTCTTTTAGCAGGATAACTTATTTGCCATAGATTGAATGTTGAACCTGTATTCAGTTAGGCATATGGTCTAGCATCTGTTTTTTTTAACAGTCAGATTTATCAGAGGTAATGAGGAGTAATTGGTAATTAGTTACTGAAAGTGGTATTGAAAACATAATCCTCCATCCTTGACATAATTTGCTGATGCACATTTTAAACTTAAATAGTTTTGGTAGACATTTATTGCAACCAGATTCCAGAATGGTAAACATAGTTGTTGGTTGGAATGATCTACACATACACACACACACACACACACACACACACACACACTCAATCAAGTAATAGTAATAATATTCTATCTGGATATCATCAAAAATACATCCCCATTGTAAGTTAATATAATTAATATATTTGTATTAAAATGTAATATTCAATATGTCTTTAATACTTTAAAAGTTGGTTGATGCCTAAATTCGAATGATCAAACTACAGTCTGGTTTTCTGTGTGCCAAATAATAATAATAATATGGCATGTATGTGTTATATATTATTATTACTCCTGAAATCTTAGTATCTCAATTTTAAAGGCCTACTCCATTTAAATTTCCTATGAATTAAATCATTACTTTTGGAGTGGCAAAATGACTTGCTAATCGTATAAGTACTTTGTAGACTGCAGGGTCACTAGTATAAAAATGCGTTGGCATTTAAATGAGCCTAGTACAAACTTACTTAATTTAATATATGACTTTAACTGTAATAATTATTTACCTAAAATCAGAAGATATTGAAATTATCACATTACCTTTCCTTGTGCCACATGATAGAAGCCATTGGAAATTATTTTATAATATAGCACTTCTTATTTAATAATGAGATATCATTATATGATGCTTTATAGTCCAAAAGGATATTACAAATTTATGGTAGACATTAAACCAACTATTTAAAACTAAATATTTTGAATCTGAAAATAGTATGATGCTAGGCTGGGTCCTGTTTGATTTAAAGATGTAGATTATCTTTGAAAAACAAACAAAACATTTCCTGTAAGTGCATCTTGAAATCACTGGATTTAAAACTAATTATTTTAAAAAACTATTGATTCAATAGTGTAGTTAAGTATACCCTTAACAATGAAATTATCGAATTATGTGCATATCTGCAGAGAAGGAATATCATCTAGTTCATTACCAGGGTTTGTACACTGCTCAAAAAAAATAAAGGGAACACTTAAACAACACAATCTAACTCCAAGACAATCACACTTCTGTGAAATCAAACTGTCCACTTAGGTAGCAACACTGATTGACAATCATCCCCAATAAAGGAGTGGTTCTGCAGGTGGTGACCACAGACCACTTCTCAGGTCCTATGCTTTCTGGCTGATGGTTTGGTCACTTTGGAATGCTGGCAGTGCTTTCACTCTCGTGGTAGCATGAGATGGAATCTACAACCCACACAAGTGGCTCAGGTAGTGCAGCTCATCCAGGATGGCACATCAATGCGAGCTGTGGCAAGAAGGCTTGCTGTGTCTGTCAGTGTAGTGTCCAGAGCATGGAGGTGCTACCAGGAGACAGGCCAGTATAACAGGAGATGTGGAGGAGGCCGTAGGAGGGCAACAACCCAGCATCAGGACCGCTACCCCTGCCTTTGTGCAAAGAGGGACAGGAGGAGCACTGCCAGAGCCCTGCAAAATGACCTCCAGCGGGCCACAAATGTGCATGTGGCTGCTCAAACAGTCAGAAACAGACTCCACAAGGGTGGCATGAGGCCCCGACGTCCACAGGTAGAGTTGTGCTTACAGCCCAACACCGTGCAGGACGTTTGGCATTTGCCAGAGAACACCAAGATTGACAAATTTGCCACTGGTGCCCTGTGCTCTTCACATATGAAAGCAGGTTCACACTGAGCACATGTGACAGATGTGACAGGGTCTGGAGACATCATGGAGAATATTCTGCTGCCTGCAACATCCTCCAGCATGACCAGTTTGGCAGTGGATCAGTAATAGTGTGGAATGGCATTTCTTTAGGGAGCCGCACAGACCTCCATGTGCTCGCCAGAGGTAGCCTGACTGCCATTAGGTACCGAGATGAGATCTTCAGACCCCTTGTGAGACCTTATGCTGGTGCAGTTGGCCCTGGGTTCCTCCTAATGCAAGACAATGCTAGACCTCATGTGGCTGGAGTGTGTCAGCAGTTCCTGCAAGACGAAGGCATTGATGCTATGGACTGGCCCACCCATTCCCTAGACCTGAATCCAATTGAACACATCTGGGACATCATGTCTCACTCCATCCACCAATGCCACATTGCACCACAGACTGTCCAGGAGTTGGGGGATGCTTTAGTCCAGGTGTGGGAGGAAATCCCTCAGGAGACCATCCGCTATCTCATCAGGAGCATGCCCAGGCATTGTAGGGAGGTCATACAGGCACGTGGAGGCCACACACACTACTGTGTCTCATTTTGACCTGTTTTAAGGACATTACATCAAAGTTGGATCAGCCTGTAGTGTTTTTTTCCACTTTAATTTTGAGTTTACGATATTCTTGTGAAAGTAATTTTGAACTCCATATCCAGACCTCCATGGGTTGCTAAATTTGATTTCCACTGATATTTTTTGTGTGATTTTTTTGTCAGCACATTCAACCATGTAATGAACGAAGTATTTAATAAGAATATTTCATTCATTCAGATCTAGGATGTCTTATTTTTGTGTTCCCTTTATTTTTTTGAGTGGTATGTTTTGCACAGTTATACATACAGGTGAAACTTGAAAAATTAGAATATCGTGCAAAAGTTCATTTATTTCAGTAATGCAACTTAAAAGGTGAAACTAATATATGAGATAGACTCATTACATGTAAAGCAAGATAGTTCAAGCTGTCATAATTGTGATGATGATGGCTTACAGCTCATGAAAACCCCAAATCCACAATCTCAGAAAATTAGAATATTACATGCAACCAATAAAACAAGGATTGTACATAGAACAGTATCAGACCTCTGAAAAGTATAAGCATGCATGTTGTGGCTCCGGGCTTGGATTCAGCTCCTGTGACTGATATGAGTTCAAGTCATAAAACATGCATATGTACTCAGTGCTTGGTTTGGGCCCCTTTTGCAGCAATTACTACCTCAATGTGGTGTGGCATGGAAGCTATCAGCCTGTGGCACTGCTGAGGTGTTATGGAAGACCAGGATGCTTCAATAGTGGCTTCAGCTCTTCTGCATTGTTCAGTCTCATGTTTCTCATCTTTCTCTTGGCAATGGCCCATAGATTCTCTATGGGGTTCAGGTCAGGCGAGTTTGCTGGCCAATCAAGCACAGTAATCCCACGGTCATTGAAACAGGTTTTGGTGCTTTTGGCAGTGTGGGCAGGTGCCAAGTCCTGCTGGAAAATGAAGTCAGCATCCCCATAAATCTCATCTTTGGAAGGAAGCATGAAGTGCTCTAAAATCTCCTGGTAAATGGCTGCATTGACCTTGGACTTAATGAAGCACAGTGGACCAACACTAGCAGATTACATGGCTCCCCAAAACAACACAAGACTTTAGAAACTTCACACTGGACTTCAAGCATCTTGCAGTGTGTGCCTCTCCATTCTTCCTCTAGACTCTGGGTCCTTGGTTTCCAAATGAGATGCAAAAGTTGCTCTCATCAGAAACGAGAACTTTGGACCAATGAGCAACAGACCAGTTCTGTTTTTCTTGAGCCCAGGTAAGATGCTTCTGATGTTGTTTGTCATTCAGGAGTGGCTTGACAAGAGGAATATGACATTTGAAGCCCATGTCCAGGATCCGTCTCTGTGTGGTGGCTCTTGATGCACTGACTCCAGCCTCAGCCCACTCCTTGTGAAAGTCCCCAACACTTTTGAATGGGCTTTTCCTGACAATCCTCTCCAGGCTGTGGTCATCCCTGCTGCTTGTGCACCTTTTTCTTCCACACTTTTCCCTTCCACATAACTTTATATTAATGTGCTTTGATACAGCACTTTGGGAACATCCAACTTCTTTTGCAATTACCTTTTGAGGCTTTCCTTCCTTATGGAGGATGTCAGTGATGGTTTTCTGCACAACTGTGAGGTCAGCAGTCTTTCCCATGATTGTGATTCCGACTGAACCAGACTGAGAGACCATTTAAAGGCTCAGGAACCCTTTGCAGATGTTATGGCTTCATTAGCTGATTAGAGTGGGACATTTTGAGTCTAGAATATTGAACCTGTTCACAATATTCTAATTTTCTGAGATTGTCAATTTGGGGTTTTCATGAGCTGTGAGCCATAATCATCTCAATTATGATACTTTATGGCTTGAACTATCTTGCTTTGCGTGTAATAAGTCTATCTCATATATTAGTTTTACCTTTTAAGTTGTATTACTCAAATAAATGAACTTTTGAACGATATTCTAATTTTTTGAGTTTCATCTGTACATAAGTAGAAACTGTCCATTAAAAACTATCTAAAGATAGACCTCAGGTACAAAACAGCAAAGAGAGTTGCCTATTGTGATAGAAAACTGTGTGTCTAACTTGTCTGTCTTGTATCCCGACTGGATAAAAAAGGAAGGTATTTTCTCTTTAGAAAGCAAGGGACAGAGACAAAGAAATAAACAAAGAATAATAAATCCTATGTTTTTTTCTACACTTCATGTCCATAGTAATCAATTGAACAGAAGAGACAAAGGGTCAATTATTTTGAAGCTACATCTTGAAAAACATATATTCAAAATTACCTAGGTATTCCTCTGAGATAAGTGAATGTAAGACTGTAGCTTGTAGTCTAACAAAAGAAATAGTATTCAAAAGGAATTAATCTTTTTATTGGTTTGTTTCAAGATTGTCTTGTACCATGAAATGCCTAGAGATAATTTGGAATCGCGTAGCACCTAAATTGAACAAATAAGCAAATAAATAATATTGGTTTGATTATATGCAAAGATTGGTTTATGTTCAGAGACCGGAGAGGTAATATTACAGTTGTACATTCATATAGCATTCCTTGCTGGGATTGATCAATCCAATTCTGACATGTACTTTCCATTCACAAAAGTACTGAACTGAAATCAATCATATGGGATTAAATTCACCTAGTCCAAAAATTCTCTGCATAGTATAAATTATCTGGAATAGAAAGTTTGTCAGCATTCCAACTAACAAACTCCAAACCAATAAACTCTGAGACAAACATTTTCTCAAAGTTCCATTTTTATTAGAGTTGTCATATTAGCACATCAGAGAAAACCCAAATCTGAGAGTTCCGAGTTTTCCCTTCCCAACAGAAATTTAAAGATCCATCCCCTGCACCAACCAGTCCATCACATGGCCCAATAAAACATTTTCCCAACTGGAGATATTCCTCCAGACACTCCTCTCCAGGTGCAGGGTAACATGACCTTGACTTTCTAAGAAAGAATGTTGTTGAGTCTAATTTTCTACTGCTCTTTGAAATCCCCCTCCCAAAGTCCCAGGCACTAAATGTGGCAGCCTCGAAGCTTCCAAATAAAATATGGCTTCTAAGGCTGACACAGTTTTTCCTATATTGAAGGATTGCCTGTTTTGAAAAACTGATAAACTATAAATTTATAAAAACTAAGGCAAGTAAAACCTACTGTAACACAGTGACCAACAGTGGAAGATATTTATTTCTTTATTGAATTTATATTGCCATCTATTTGCCCATGGCAACTCAAGATAGCTTACAGAATATAAAACCACATTTAAAGGAATAAAAACTAACACAAAATCAATTAAATTAATATAGTACAATATAACAAAGTCACCCCACAACTTCCACCCCCACCCTGATGACAGTAGATCACACAAGCCATTTAATGGGCTCCATCCTGCTCTGGGTTCCCCAGTCCTGCTGGCAGAACCAAATCTTCAGTGACTTTTGGAAGAGAGTCGGGGGCATTCTAATCTCTGGGGGAATGATGTTCTAGAGGGAGGGAGCCAGCATGTAGAAGGGCCTTCTTCTATGTTCCACCAGGTGTATCTCCCTCGGGGATGGGACCCACAACATTCCCTACTTTCCTGCTCTGATGGGTGGGTAGATGTGACTGGCAAGACATGGTCCCTCAGATAACCTGGTCCAAAGCCATGAAGGCCTTTAAAGGTGACAACCAGCACCTTGAATTGCAATAGGAAGCAATTTGTCAACCAATGCAGTTCCCGCAGGAGTGGTGGTACATGTACACACCAAACCATGTGGGCTGCTGCATTTTGCACCAACTGGAGCTTCCAGATGCTCTTCAAGGGCAGCCCCATGTAGAGTAAGTTGCAATAGTTAAGACAGGAAGTGACTAGGGCATGAGTGACTGTGAGTAGGGACTGTTGATCCAGGAAAGGGCATAACTGGTGCATAACCTGCAGTTGTGTAAAGGCTCTCTTGGCCATGACTGCCACCTGCTTTTTGAGCAGAAGTTGTGAGTCCAGGAAAACCCCTAGATTACAAACAGTTTCTGTTTGGGGTTGGGCCACCGACCCAAGACCAAATGTGGTGATTCTCCCTGAGTCAACAAACCCCAAACCCAAAGCCACTTGCAAGGGTTTAGTTTCAACCCAGTGTTCCCCATACAGTCCCTAACAGCCTCCAGACACTGCGAGAGGGAGGACACAGCAAGGACATAGCAACACTTAACTCACCACGGGCCAGTACATACAGCTGAGTATCATCAGAATATTGGTGATACCTTAGTCCAGGGTGATGGATGATCTCACCCAGTGGCTTCACATAAATGTTGAACAAAAGTGGAAAGAGTACCGAGACCTGTGAAACCCTGTAAAGCAGGGTGGGTGAGGGATGGATCTCTCCCCTCCTATTAACACTGACTGAGAGCAGCCACAGAGGAAGGAAGTGAACCAGGATAGCACAAGGCCTCCCACTGCCATCCACCAAAGTCACCCCAAGAGAATCCCATGGCTGATGCAAGCCTCCAAGAAGTCAAGTAGAGCAAGGATGGATGCACTATCCCCACCCTGCTCCCGTCAGAGATCATCCAAAAGTACGACCAATGCTGTTTCTGTTTCCAAACCCAGGCCTGAATCATTACTGCTAGGGGTCAAGATAATCTTTTTCATCCAGAAACCTCTGGAGCTGCCACACAGCCACCTTCTCAACAACCTTCCCCAAAAAGGAAAGATTGGAGATAGGTCAGAAATTATCTAACTGGGTGGAGTCCAGCGATTGCTTTTTAAGAAGAGTCTCCTTAAAGTGGTTAGGCACTTTATTAATGCCTCCTCCTATAGGGACCAGAGTCCACCTGCCTCTCACCTCCTGGGAAGCTTTCACAAGCCAGGAGGGACATGGGTATAAAGCACAGGTGCTTGTGCACATACTCCATGGGATCCTGTTCACTTCCTCAGGAGTAATAGGGTCAAAGTGTTCCCAAATAACAGGGCAAGAACTTGCATCAGGGGCTTCTATCAGACAAGCAACTAATCCGGCATCCAACTAGGAATAAAGTTGAGTGATTTTGTCTTCCAGAAAATCTGCAAATTGCTCAGCATGCCCCTTCAGGTGGACCTCAATCTCCTCCTTCCCCAAGAGGAGGAGGCTCACCTTCAAGAGAGTCTCTGGGCAGGGTTAGGATTGTACCAGTTCTATCCGGTTCTATAGAACCCCTTGTTAACTTTCTAAGCAGTTCGGAGAACCGGTATTTAGAAGCAATCTCCTTTTACTTTTTTTCCACCCTTATTACATTCTTGGCAGACAGCCTAGACTTCCTGTTTCCGGAGCTTTTGGGGCTTGGCTTTCTGAAAGGGGAAGGGTTGTTTTAAGATTTTTACATTGCTGTTAGGAGGAAATACTTCCCTGGACAATCAGCACTTTGAAAAAATAATTGAATAATGAAGCAAAGCTTTTAGTGACAAGGAACCAAGATGAGCGGCATTCAGCAAGGCTTTTTGTCTAGAAAGATTAACATTCAAATGTG
Source organism: Pseudonaja textilis (assembly GCF_900518735.1). The sequence continues at coordinate 8,644,149 of NW_020769349.1, read as the reverse complement.
AGTTAACATACCCTTTCTGAATTTTGGTCTAAAGCTGGTTTTTGGTGAAGGTTAATTCTGTGCTTGGTGATATTTGATCCTGTGTTTATTGAATGGGATAATTTTCCCTACTCAGCTTCAACAAGCAACAGCTACTGTTGTGATTTAATTATTTGTATTGTGTTTGCATTCTTTTCTTGCCTCATGGTTTCTTCTTCTATCCGGGAAAGCAGGTCTTCCTCACTGCTTTAGTACTATCTGGCACTGTCCTTTTGAGGTATACTTCCAAGAGGCAGGATGCAAGCTTGGCACTAATTTTTTTTACTCCTTTCTGGGGGAATGTGACCTTTCCTTAAATCTGGATGACTTCCTTAGGATATCTTGTGAGGTGAGTGAGACCAGCTGATATTTTTAAGTGTTCAAATGGATCTAAGGATTGCTTTTCCTGGGTGTGTTTTTCTGGAGAGCTTAAATGACCTCTCTGCCAAAGGGTTTCACTTTATGAGGAAGAGTTGGCTGCTTGATAGTTATCTCTGCATTTTAACTATTTTCATTTCTCAAGGTGCTCGTTCACCCTGCCTGATTTGTAATTCCGGCTTGCATGTATTTTTAATCTAATGATTGGTATTTAGGGCAGTTTTTTGCAAACAAAGAAGCTGTTTGTATTTTTGTACAGGTAATCCTTGACTTACAGCAGTTCATTTAGTGACCAGTCAAAGTTACAATGGCACAGAAAAAAGTGACAGGACCATTTTTCACATTTACGACCATTGCAGCATCCCAATGTCATGAGAGGCCAGGTGAGGAGAAGCACCCCTTGACATGAGTGATGTTGAGTTGGCCACACCCACTCAGTCACATGACCACCAAGCCACACCCATCAACTAAGCCATGCCCACAGAACCAGTTGTTAAAAAAACTGAATCCCACCCCTGTCTCTGGGTGATTATCTGCAGACACAATTAGTGTGGAGAAGTATTTATACTTTGCTGCACAAATCACCACAAAGTAGGCCTTAGTAGCAGCTCTTACCCATATTCAATTGAGTTCATCTCCTTTCTTCCACCAGCATTGCTCTGGATGTCTCCTCATGCATTTTAACCCTCATAGTTCCTCTGTATACCATGGGGCATAGAGTGATCTATGGGTGAGGAGAGATTGCAAGGGTGCAACCCTATCCAGAGCCTCAGTCACCTTCCTATTCCAAACAGTGACTAAGAGCTTGGCTGGACTGCTCAGTAAATCTGCAGTTATAACCCCCAGTTCCTTCTGGAACCCATTCTGGGTCCATTAATCAATGGGGGTGGACCAATCTAATAGATCATGCCCTCTGAGTGTGGAGAGGGTTAAAGCTTTTGAGAAACTCACTGCCACCAGACTGTGACCTGACTATGACAAGGGGACCAAGGAAAGGTCTACCAATTCCAGGTCCCATAGGCACTGCTCTGACAAGAACACCAAATCAGGTGTGTGACCACTATTACTAGTCTGGCCCAGGATGACCTGGGACAGGTCCATGGAAGTTATGGTTCCATGAAATCTCATGCTACCTGTGACCCCACTCCCAGGGAAGGCAAGTAGAAATCCCCCAGAACTATAAGCCTGGGGAATTCTACCGCCAGCCCCGTGGTGAGGTTCCGGAGCCCAGTCAGAAAGCTGCCATGCAGCAGTTACAATTTTTTAATTGGTTTCCAATTTATTGATAAAAAACCCACTAGATATCTTAAAATGTTTAAAATAATGTATAACTTAAAAAGAAGCATGGCTGCCTGACAAAACATTCATTTATTTATCTAGTATCATCTCACTTATAGTGAATAATGGAGGGAAATCTTGCAAAGTTATTCAGAATAATAACCTCATTATTATTATTTTACTTTCTTCTATGTTGTCTGCTGCTTAGGTAGTATAGTTGATCTCAATTCCCCATAAATGATTATCCCTGGTATTACTCTGTAAAACCAAGAGTTAGAAACAGTTGGAAGCTATAGGCCACACTTGGTATTGCTTTCATTCATTTGTTCATTCATTCATTTTGTTGGGCCACCCCTTTAATGTCTTTAATGTCACCCCTCTAATAGTCAGGGGCCTATCTAATTCAAGAATTAGAAGAATATGGGGTGGTAGCAAGACTAATAATTAATAAAGATAAAACAAAAGTAATAACCAAAAACTTGATAGAAAGTCAAAAAAAAAAAGAGAGAGAGAGAGAGAGAGAGAGAATTGGAAAAGAAATTGGGATTACAAAGTGTCAAAAAACTTAAATATCTAGGAATTTGGTTAATAGGAAGATGTTCTTCCATAAAAGAGGATAATTATATGAAATTCACAGATAAAGAAAGATCTGGCCAATTGGGAAAAATTACAACTATCACAATTAGGCTGAATAGCGGCCATAAAAATGAACACACTACTGAAACTATTATACTATTTTCAAACAATACCAATAAAATTGGATAAGAAATTTTTTCAGGGATTAGATAGGACAGTAAGGAAATTTATATGGATTTATATGGGGAAAAAGGCACAAATAAAATTGAAAACATTACAAGATAGTAGAACCAGAGGTAGCCTTGGACTCCCAAAATGGGAAACATAATAAAGCAGCAATTTTACTATAGGTTAAGGAGTGGATAAACTTAAAAATAAAAGAATTTTGGTGATAGAAGGTCATGACCTCCTGGGTGGCATGCCTTTCTATGGGATAAAAAGAATAAGATCCACTCCTATTTCCATAGACATTTGATAAGGGACTCACTTTTACAAACATGGGAGAAAATTTTAAAAAGCGTTATTTGAAAAGACCAAACTGGATCTCATCTATGGAAGCTATATTATATCCAAATACAAGGGACATTATAAAAATGATTAGATATAAAGAATTGGTAGATGAACAGGGGGAATTAAAAACACTGGATAAACAAAAAGAACAAGGGATAATATTAGACTGGTGGGTATATTTGCAAATTCAAACTAAATTTAAGAAAGATGTAAAGGAGCTAGGGATAGATAAAGATTTACAAAAATTGGACCAAATCTTGACAGGAAAGGATATAAAATTTATAACACAAACATATAATTATTTACTGGAGGTAGAACTAGAGGAGGAAATTGTTAAGGGACCAATGATTGCCTGGATGAGAAATGTGGGTCATAATATAAATTTGGATGAGTGGGAAAAGACTCGGACCGAGAACTGGAAGCTGACTTTGTCGACGGCATTCAAAGAAAATCAATATAAAATGTTTTGTAGATGGCACTCAGCCATCTAGTATAGATGCATGACTGGCAAAAATGTATCCAATCTTGAAACCAGAACACTGGAAGTGCAAATAAAAGAAAGGAATGTTTTTCCATATGGTGTGGCCATGTATAGAGGTCAAAAAATACTGGAAGAAAATACAGTTTTCTTATGGTTTTTGAGATTACAAAATATAAATTGAAATTGGATCCCAAAACATTTTATTAGGCATGATTAAAGGGAATTTGAGTAAAGATAATAGATATCTTATTGTACACATCTTAACTGCAGCAAGAATCACGTTGGCACAAAATTGGAAGAGTGATAAAATACCACCAGATGAAGTTTTGATTCAAAAAATTATGGACTGTGCTGAACTAGATAAATTCACTATGGAACTGAAAGGCAAAGAGGATTGAGAATACTATGTGACATGGGAGAGGTGGTACGAATGGGTGAAGGATAAGGATAAAAATAATGTATAGTCACAAAATAAGAAACATGTATCAACAATGACACAATAATGGAAATGAGTTTTTTGTATTTTTTGTTTTTAAAGAATAAAAATTTAAAAAAAGACAATGTGATCCTGGATGACTAATCTCAGAGTCATCACTAATTCATCAATAAACAATATAAATATCTAAATATAACGAAAATAAAAAAGTTACTGGATATATGACAAACTAATAACTCCCTAAACAGGGGTTCATCTAGCCTGGGGGGATGTATTTTTAAACCTTCAAAAACATTCCTAATCTCAGGGATTATTCAATAGGACAGGCTCTGTAACAAGATAAGCATTTTCCCCAGGTCTAATCAAATGGTATGCTTTAGTAGAAGGAGCAGAAAGCAAACCATCCTTGACAGATCTTGTAGTATAGGCAGATGTAATCAGAGACAGATGATTCCACAATTACTTCAGATTTTTGGATGGTTTTCTTTGTTTTAGGAGAAAGAGTGTATATCTGTGTGTGTGAGAGAGAGAGGGGAGAAGGGGGGCGGGAGGGAGGCAGAGGGAGGGAGAGGGAGAGAAAGACCTTTATTATGTTAGAACTTGAATTATCATTTTCAAATGATTCCAGCCTCAAAATTTTGATTGTCCTATCAGTTTTCAGCCAGTGGTTTTGGAGACTTTAAAGAAAGGACTCAGGGCTGCATGGAGGACTGGGCAACAAATTGCTGAGCCCTGATATATAAGCACAACTAATTATGGCACACGGTATGCCATAGTTCACAAAAAGTACAGCACAAAAGCAAAAGGTATTTTCTTATAAGTAAAACTTGTGGGTTTTTTTTAAAAAAAAACTATACCTACACACTATATTGAACCCAGAAAAAAATGCTGATATTTTATTCTACAGAAGGAACTGTCATATTATAGATTACTTAGAAGAGTGTATAAAAAGGACAAGTATAAAAATGTTTGTCATTTGTCATATGCTGCTGTAAGCTGATCATGTTCTCTATTTGTGTATTTAATTATTTACTCCTATGTGAATTGTTTCAGTGTATTGGATTTTCATGCATCGATTTCTGACTTTTCAGTCCATTTCTCCAATTTCTCAAACATAGACTCTAGGCTGAACTTATTCTCCAATGTATTGGAGTTTGTTCTGAGTGATATGTTACTCATGAATTTGATTAGCATGCTCTCCACTTCATCGTCCAAACTGTTAATGAAAATATTGAACAATGTTGTTTCATCCAAAGGAAGCCCATGTGAGTCTATAAATCAGCTCTAGGCAACCTTACATGAAAGTCTTAATAATAACTATTACACTCATATAGTTTGCTTAAATAGTTAGAAAAAATGTAATACTGTTCAATCATAGACTTCTGTGATTTAATGGAATCTGAAAATGTTTTAGTTAAATTTCATTTAATAAAGCCAGATCTTGAACCACAGCAAGAAGATATAGTTTATTTCTAAATTATTTTTTCTGAATCTTTTTCCAACTTGCATTCTTCAAATGATTTAGAATTCATGGCAAACATGGCCATGCCAAGTCTAGGACTGGCAATTCTTGCATGTTCTGGAGAATGCCTACTACACAAAGCTGAAATTCTGCATGTTTTTTGTCAAAGTTTTGAATAATCCTCAAGATTTGACACAGTGGAAACAATAACTCCGCTGATACAAGCTAGACATGTTATCCTTTGTTGCATTTGAAGATTCTAGAACTGTAGAACAACAATAAACTTTGAAATCATTTAAATCACATTCAGTACCATCCAAAATAGTGCAGTGGACAAGAACTCCTAACTGTTGAAAATCCATTTAAACCTCAGGAAGATCACCTGAACTAAACACATTACAAATTTACTTCAACAATTTATAAATCTATTTCCCTTGCCTCAGGCCTAGTGTTTACCAGTCATTTTGATCAATTATCATCACATATATATGATTGGTTCCTGGAGGATTTTTCAATATTATTACCAGTCTGGTGATATCTATATATATTCATAAGTATTCTCCCTGTATAGTTATGGTCACTTAGGTGCTACAATACTTAGGCCCTACCCTCAAAAATGATGCTATAGGGCACTGCACACCAGAGAACAGTTTTTTTCCTGAACGCCATCACTCTGCTAAACAAATAATTCCCTCAACACTGTCAAACTATTTGCTAAGTCTGTGTTATTATTACTATTAATCCTCCCATCCTTTATTTCACCCATCTCCTCCTACTTATGACTGTATGACTGTAACCCTGTTGCTTGTATCCTAACGATTTTTATTGACTGTTTCCTAGTATGATTTGATTGCTTTTTTTACCGTAACACTATTATTAAGTATTGTACCTTATGATTCTTGACAAATGTATTTTTTCTTTTATGTAAACTGAGAGCATATGCACCAGGACAAATTCCTTGTGTCCAATTACACTAGCCATAAAGAATTCTATTCTATTCTATTAAATAACCTTTCTAACCTTTTTCTTCCTGATATTGTACCATTGTTGCTTTAATACCAAAGTTCTGTTTTTCCTCCTTTACACTACAGATAAATAGATTTTATGTCTATGAGTTGAGAATTGAGTTAATCTGGTGATTATGTGGCCACATTAATATTATGCTCTTTGCAACAGCATGAAAATGGTTCACATATGTCTGGAACAAACTGTAATGATAAAAAAATGAGAAAGAAAATGTTTGGGTATCACAACATGAACAACTTTTTGTATTTGCTTCCTAACGGCATAAACAAGTACCAAAGTCACAAGATTTGCATAGTAATGCTGTGCTATATATTTCATTTATTTAATAAAGTTGTATACTACCTTTGCATAAATAAAAACAGCTGGAGTTTTTGACCAGACTGTTGTAGATGCTATCTTGACTTTTTTGACCATAATCTGTAGCCATCTTTGCCTGCCTTAATTACAAAGGCAAATCTATTAGGAATTAAAATACAGCCACATACACATACAAACACATTCAAGGCAATTGAAATGACGCAGCATAATAAGGGTAAAATAAACAATTCCTCCCTTTCCCATTCCCCTTTATGGATACTTATGAAGTAGTTAAAGTTACCTTCTTTCATAATTTTTTTCATTTCCTATTTTAGTTTATAGTCCTGCTTTTTAGGCAGCATAATTTATTTGATATTAAGACTGCTAACACATTATAAAGGGGATAGTTGAATTATCAGGATTTTTAAGGCTATCCTTGTAAAATCCTGAACTATCAAGGTTAATATACTCTATTTTCTTGCAAGGCTCTAGAATCACTATTTGAGAGAGCTACACTCATAAAATTTATATTTATATAAATGTATATTTTGTGTCATATAATTTTGATATATTTGGCATATGATAATATTTGGTATGGATTACATAATAACTTTATCCCTAAAAATGGAAAAGTAGTACCATTTTCTTCCTGAAACTTGCTTCTTCTGGTTAATTTAACCATGTTTTCATTATATCCATGATATATATCTACTTGGATAATTTAGCCTCACTAAATCAGCACAAATCAGCACAATTTTTTTAGACTTAATGCTATGTCAAAAGTTACCTAGGAACTCTCAATAATTTTCTTGCTCAGTGAAAAAATATTTCTAAAAATATAACCTCTAACAATGAACCATTTCTATTCATTTTTTGAAATTCCAAGCAGACTAGTCCTTATATTTTTTGCCCTCTTACCTCATTTCCACCAATCCATTCATATCGCATAATAAAATAACTTTTTCTCCTGGACATTCCCCAGAAGCCCCAATAGTCATTACTGAATGGGCCATAGTTATTAACCTTTGCCATCATGGTGACTGATTTGATTGACCAAAAACTTTCACAGACCTAATAGCTGACTCATTCTTTTTTAAAATGAAATGTTATATTTGACTGCAATTTAATTGAACCACAATACTCAATTGCTTGCTAATGGTAATATCAATATTAGTCATGGTTGGCATGTTTGAATTAGTATGGTATAGCATGTTATAAGACCAATGTTATGCCAATCTACTCATGCTATTTTATGAAACTGATGCCTCTGAACTCCAGAGTATGTCCACAAACTACCATTTGCAATACATGCAATCTATTGGTAGACTGAGGATGCTGATACACTTAGGACATAACATTCTGTCTAGAGAACTATTGGGGAAAAATACAAAGGGTTTTTCTATATGGCACTAATACAAGCATTGATTGTGACCATATTCCAAATTTGAAGTTTCTCACAGAAGAAACAGAAAAAGTCAATATGTATATGGCTTTATTTAGGCTGAAATACAACGTCCACAATGCCTTAATTACTTTTCCTTTCCAGGAAGCATGCAGGGGGGGGGGGGGGGGGGGGGGGGAGAATGTGAGTTCTTGCACACATTCTTGCACACAAGAGGTGTCTTGCAGCCTAGTTAAGACCCTTACTATGAGAATAAATGCATGGAAGAGTAGACTTTCTTTCCAATAAGCACCAGATTGTATTTCAAGTGACTACGTGAATGTTGTTCTTATTTAAACATGTAATCTTAGCACATGAAAGCCTAAACAATACAGCTTTCTCCAGACATGGCCCAACTATCTTTTCTTGCGACTTTAAATTCACAGTCATACATTCTCTGTATCCGTTCTTGATTTTAGAGATGTGCTGCATTCCTCCAATATAAATTTGTTTCCAGTCTTGCCTCTACTCATTATTATTTATTATTTCTAAACCCAGTCTGCTGTACATGTTCCAGATGAGTAGGCAAGCTTATGAACTCCCAGGGAGCAAGGTGGATGACACATTGTAACATTTTATATTCTGAATGTTAAAACTGAGAATTATACATGGACTTAACTTATTTATTGCACTAACTTTAGTAGAATAAAGTGTACTTATATGTTCTGAGGTTACTGTGGATATTTCTGTATTGATCTGCTGCTGCAAATCTCACTCATAACAAGAGTGTTAGTTTTTCTTTTCCTGTGCTTTTTATATATTGATCTTTTTTAATATGTTCATTTTTTCAACAGGAAAGAGCACCATAGCATTTTTCACATTTTCTAATTTATCTGAAGCAATATTTCCTTAATTCGTCTTTATTCCATTTCATTATTGACATCAATGGTTCTTATTCAATCCCATTCCCTTGATTTCCCACAATCATAAGTCATTTAACTTGTATCCATTTTTAAGATTGACAAGTTTGGGGGAATGTGAGGTAAGAAAAATTTCTAATGTAGGATTAATACTGGATAAAGAGGGTATCAATCCTACAAGGTAAACCAGACTATGAAATTAGTATTGTACGTGTTAGGATACTTTTAATGTAACAGTTATAGTAACCAAATCTTGAAAGTATGAATGTTCATCCCCCTCCTTCTTCAATTAATCTTCATGTAATTTAGGGAGGGGCTTGTCTGATATGTTTTATCAATTGGTTTCTTGGAATGGGCTTAAGTTCTGCTTATTTGATCAATGCCTTGGTAACAGCTTTTCTTCCTACCCTTCAACACTAGTCACCATACCCTAGTCACCATACTCTCTACAGAGGGCATTTCATTTCATTCCCCTCTGTTTACTTACTTAGTTTTACTTTTTTTTTTCAAATAAACAGTCCAATTCAGTTATCCACCAAGTATCATGTTCAAATATGTGAGGAAAAAGAATGCCCGGCCACCATATATAAAATTTAAAAGTTGCAACTGCATCATATCTAGAAAGCCCAGCTTGGTGAATAATGGATTTATACAATGTGTAATTGTATACAATTGTATATCATGTCAAATTCATGTTGTGAATCAGTAATTCAGAGCAGAACACTATAGCATGTTTATAGATTTTGGAAAAAAATTAATAAACTTGGAGTCTCAAATAATAGGAGGTACTGCTTTGGGAAGAATTGGATTGCTTTTTCAATATTTTTTGTTGTTTTATTGAATAAAACAGATTAGGACAATTTTAAAATAGGCTTTCTGAAGAGAATTAAATAGTTTTTCTGTGTTGAGCACTGAAAGTAATTTTCTAGGTATTGATCTCCTTCACATGGATTCTTTTTGGGGATTATTGCCCTTCTCTATTTGTTTGCTCACTGCTTAATCATCTTTGCTCAATGGGCCCTCTCAAGTAATGATATTTGGATTTTATTCAATGAATAAGAAGATTGAACCCTAGAACAGATCTCAAATGACAGATCGGTCATAAACATATACTTCTTTCTAGTCTCAGTTCTCTAGCTATAAAATGGAATATAACTACTGTTAAAATTAATGCAAGAAATGTCACTCTATGCACACTTGAATATTATTATGTACAGTATGTGCATGCCTGATTAATTGATATATTAATGTGCCATCAAATCATTATACATTCTTAGTGATCACATCCACTAGATTCCCACCTTCTATCTTTTCCAGCATTATAGACCTATAGGCCCCAAATTTTGCTTCCATAGTGGGGCTCAAGGAAATCCATTGCCTGAGTGATTCTTTTTATAGACACAACCTAGCATTAATTATCTTTTCCATGGCCTTTTTTGCTATTCTACCAAGTGCTAGTCTGTGTCTTATTTCTTGACTGCGGGTTTCTTTATTGTTGATAGCTGATCCTAACTTTGCATCATTTCAATATCATCATTACCAACTTTAGAAATGGTTGCTGTACCTGTTCTTATAGTTTGCTCTTCTTTATATTTAATTTTAATCCTTTTTCACGATGCTCCTTAATTTTCATGCTTTTTTAAATAATTCAGCTCCTGCAGTGTTTCTAGTTGTATATTGTTTTACTTTGTGCCTATTCACTTTGGAACTATTATATTATGAAAGAAAACAACATTACTTCTAGTAGGGTGGACCAGTGTTCTGTCCACTACTGAAAGAAGGTACTCATGGGGTGGGGGGGAAGCCTGCAGTGAAGTTTATTTTTTGAACTTATTAAAAATAATCATTCTTTTGCTTCATCCATTAGTGAATGACTGTTCTTATTAAGGTTGGAGTTTTTCAAGGAGTACCATCCCCCTTCCCCATTTGATAAGATCTGAAGATGTCCATTTCTTTGGCACAATATTTTAAAATAAACAGGAAAAGAGGGAGAAGAAACACTCATAAAATTTAATTGTTCAATTTAGTAGCCAGTGTTGGACTACTTAGCATTTATTTGGGGCTCCTCTATAATGAAATATATTTCTCCATGTTGCACTTTATTGTTTCACAGATGTCATCCTTATCTTGTATGATTGATTTTTTCTGACTCAGTTTAATTTCCTGCAACTGTATTTTCAATACAGTTATTTATGTGACTCCATAGCTTTTTTTTCCTAATAGCCCCTATTTCCAATTGGCCATATTACTTCTGTATAGAACATGAGTTCTTATTGAGATTCACTAAATGGCTAAATCCTCTTTACTTTTACTTTTTGGCTTGGAAGTTTACTTTGAAGCAGAAGCAGTATTTTCAATGGTCTGGTAAAATAAATTTTCTTCCTGAGGACTTCCATAGATAGTTTAGAATGTCTATAACATTGCGTCTACTTTCTATTCCATCTCCTAGAAAATAAATTTTGCAGCCCACAGATATGAACAGGCAAAATATATAGTTTAACAATGGAGACAGTCGCCAATGAAATTTAACACCCGTTTCACTGGAATACATATTTAAGTCCTTTTAAAGTCAATCGGGATATTGATACATTTCATTTCATACATTACATAAAAAAGGACCTTTAACATTTAACACTTCAACACAAAGAAGAGTTTGTATTTCAGATTCTGATTACTGGCTTTCTATACTGTGTCTGTAACCCATAACCTGTCCTTTAGATTCTTGTGGTAAAGCTTGCATAGAAATCACTCTGAAAAACAATATTAGAAATCATAGAGTGATTAGATAAAAATGCTATTTTATTTAACAATGGGCAGGATTATAAATATTAAAAAGTACAAGTCTTCCTTTTTCAGTCCATAACACTGTTATGAAGGGTACAATGTTATAAACTGAAGGGTACATTGCAACATATACTTCCATGGAATGTCATTTCTGTAGAAATAATTATATTCAAAACAGTAATATAACCTCCAATCAGTGTTGTTGGAGTTGAAGGTAATGAACAAGAATATATACATATATGTGCCTTCTTTAAATCAAACGAAGAGCTGAATTCAAAATGATAATGCTATATCTCCTAAAAGTAGATAAGGCCTAATAATGTATTTGTTAGACTGTGGAATTCTTTTAGCCTAATGTCAGTTATTCTTTAATTATTAAGGCTGACAAGTACATCTTAAAGGGATCTGAAAGCTTAGTATTAAACTGAATTAAATACTGTATGTTAAGAAATTTTATTTTGTTACAGATTAGATTTATTGACAAACATCAATCAAAAACCATTGTCACTTCCAATTAAAAGTAGAGCTGGACTGATTTTCTTTCTCAGTAACTTACAGCATTGGCAACAGCTAACAACCCCCCTATAGACATGTATCCATTAACATGTAAATGGTCTCTGTTTTGACCAATGCATTTTCAGAAGCAGAGTCTATGGAATATCTGTGCAGATTTCAAAGGAGCTTTTGAAAGAGATTTCTGAAAGGAAAGGAGAGGAGGAAGAGAAAGTAGGGGAATCAGTCTGTTTACATCCCTAATCACAAAAGTTAGAATCTATAAGCAGAATCAATTACTGATTCAGAAATAAAAAGGAAGTGGATTTGGAATCTAAAAATATTCAGAATAGAAGGCCTCAGGTTTCAGATCTACATTTGTGTTTCCAGAGTGAATTGTAGTATTTTCATATTGTTCCCTAGTCATACTTGTTGATACAAAGAATGTTCTCATTGTTGTTATTCGATATAACAATGACTGGATGACTCTAGAAGACACAGTTACATGATATAAATGTGTGTTAGTGTGCTAAGAAATAAAATTGAGACCATATTTTTCCTGAATATACTCTTCAAGCATGTATTAAATTAGCTGATTGAGATGCATAACTAAAGCTACAATTTCATCTGTTTATTAATTCTATTTAAATGCAAAGGTGTCTTTGGGCTACTCATTTTTCTCAGTCCCAGCTTTAGCCCCAAGAGGTAGATCAGCCCAGGAAATCAACTCCACAAGAAACTAAAATTAGTTTATTGTGAATGGTTATAATAACAGAATCAAACTAGTCTGATTGGGCTGAACATTTCCCCTGTTCTTGCATTCCAGGTAACCAGGAAGGCAACTGCCTGAATTACTTCCAAATGTTATTTCATTCCTCTAGACCTAAAAAGTACCTTTTTGCCTAGGTAATGGTTTTTGATATTTTTTTCATTAAGATCATCAACAACCAAACACAGGATTTATATTGTGAAAAACATTATTTTTCAATCTGTCATTGTAACTTTCTCCTTGCAAGCCTGCCATTCACAGCAGTGTTATTATTCAGTGCATATTCTTATGCAGGAATGATGAAAACTGGAAAAGGTTCACAAACTTTTAAGCATTGCTGTATATGTTATCTAATTTTATAGCTTAAATTAGTATATAGTCCTCAGCTGTCCTGGAGAATATTGTAATATCATCAATGAAGTAAGTTTTAGCTGCTAATCTGGTCAGTTTCAATACATGTCATGGGAAACATGATTCTGATTCCTGTATTTTCCTACAGGATCCACAGAAAATTCTTTATGATGTTAAGGAAACATCTTATTTAATCTTCATGGATTAAGAATTTAGACAATTTTATACAAACATGATGTATTCCCACATTTCTGAATATAGTTACATATGGTTATAAATTATAATACTGTATATATTATTCTCAAGTGGTATTCTGAGAAAGGGCTGTTGCTAAATATTACAAGCCAATGTTACAAACTAAATGAAGAAAAATAACTGACCTATATTCTCTAGTCTGTATCAAATTAATTCAATCAGCACAGTTATTCCTAGTACAGAGGTAACTTTTCTACCTGCCTTCCGATAAAAGAGTAAAGAGGCTTTTAAAGAAAAGAAAAACTCAACAAGGATAGTTTTAACTAACCAGCTCAGATTTTGATTTTTTTTTTAAAAAAAGACAATCAGATCTTATTAATACTTTAAAAAATCACTGGTTTTACAAAATCATAATAAAACTTAACCTACTCCCATACCATTGTGTTTATTCATTTATTACTTATTTGTCAAATTTCTTCGATACCCATTACACTTGCATGACTCTGGGTGGTTTACAGATAAAACAGTAAAATTATGTAAGAGCCATAGATTAAAAAAAAAACAAGCTGAAACCTAATTAAAGTAGAGTTAAAAAGAATGACTGCAGAGTTAAAAGGAAGAGGTAGTGCATCTGCCCACCAACATCCCTTGGGTTGAATGACACTCTTAGACTGTCAAGCCAGTCGCAGCACCTGGTTTTAACACCTTTCCAGGAGGGTAAGAGCGTGGGGGAAAGCAGTTCCATAGGGTAGGAGTGAGAGCAGAGAAGGTTCTCTTCATTGACCCCACCAGTCAAAAAATCCTTAACTGAAGAGATATTTGCCCAAATGAGAAAGGTCAAAGAAATTAGACAAGATGGACCTTTAGATAACCTGGTACCATACTATTCATAGAGACTGTTCTTGCTTCACATGCAAAGCTACTGTTGAAGAATGATTCAAAAAGTAGAAATTCTAAGTACAGAAAACATTACAATATAACTGTAGCAAATATACTGGAGGTAATATGCATGTTTGGAAATAAATTCCTAGGGTCATCATTGGAGATTAAGACTTATAACTTTATAGACTGTTATTTATTATTATATTAGTTAGATACTAATAACTAATAAAGTTATAAAGAACTATTGCAAATTGGCAGACATTGGTCCTTTACATCAACTGATTTGAATGCCTGAAGTAACATGGCAGGCATTTATCCAAAAGTGCCCTAGGTGAATCAGACCAAAGTCAAATTATCCAGCTTGGTGGTTCAAGTCAGGTGTATATGAAGAAAGTAGTTTATCCCTCTGGCCACCTCCAGCAACATTGCCTTAATGTTGCCTTAAGATTGATAATAAAAGGAAAGCCAACAGAGAAGCACTTAAGTGTGCAGCAATTCTTAAATTCATTTTTCCATACATTGGAACATTGAAATGCATTTGAAATATATCATAAAGATCTATGGAAACAAAAATTAGGGCAAATATAGTAGTGAGAATTTTTAACAGTGCCTAATGATATATTTTAGAGAAAGATCAAATAAAAATATTTAAGTAATTTCACAATATGTTAGGATGGATTAATAAATTCATTTATAAAGGAGGACTTCTTCTTGTTCCAGAAAGAGTCTAAGGAGAACACATGGCATTTACTCTAAGGATGGCTCATTCACTGGTCTTTTTTTTTTTTTTTCATTTGGGCTCCTGCCTCCATGATCTGAAACCTTTATAGGTTTAAAAAGTGGTCAGAGTAGTAATTGTAGTAATTGATTTTTACAAAGAAATGGAGTTTCATGTAGTGTCAACATGAGGAAATAAAAGTGATTTATTCTATGCTCAATTTAACCTTGGAACTAATGAGTAGCAGACAAAAACTTATAAACAAGAAACCTAGAATGTGCGTAAATGGGGGAATTGTGCAGGCAAGGTCTCCAAGTTACCAGCAGAAGATATTCAAATTGAAATTCTGCAGAAATGTTCATGATGCATACATAGAGGCCTCTTCTTATCTACATTGCTAAGGCATTAATAGTATTAGTTGCTGCAGAAAGGTGGGGAAAGCATGCAGAGAAGTACAATTCAGGTATCAACAAAACCAACTGAACAATCTTTAGAAGAAAGTAATTAGGAAAGAGACTGTAGTTAAAAATGAGATTTGTTTCAGACTGATTAGCAGCAGATTTTGTTTTAAGAGACATGGTCGTATAAAACGTATATAAAGGACATAGTATACACCTATTTCAATCTCTTGTGATTGGATGTTATTGTTCCCAGATCAAAGTGTATAATTGCTAAAGAGTTAAAAACTTGAAGAACAGTGACCTATTTTTAGTCTTGATTGTTATAAGTTATGGTCTTGTTTTACAAATTCTTCTTCCTTTTTCCCATATTTCTTTCCAGACTATCTAGATCATGGCTGTCAAACTCCCACCCTATGGGCCACACACTGGCCACTCCCATGCCCGGTTTAGCAAAGGGGAAAAAAGTCCTGATATGTCGTGTGATGCTGTGGTGATGACATGAATTTGACACCCTAGTCTAGATTGCAAGATTTATTCTTATCATCCAGGGAGTTTATCTGGATTAAAACATGTAAAACTTTTATTTTTACTAGTGCAAATTCTGATGCACTGGCTGACATATATTATCTGTCTTCTAATGGGGTTCTGTTAAAAAGGAGACTTGAAAATGAGCTGTAACAATTTTGTTATAAATTCATACAGACGTTAGAACGAAATGGTTCTTCTGCATATGTCAGACTTGATGATTATGTGATTTCTTAAGGAATATTTTAAACAAAATGCTTTTTGCTTTTACTGTGTTCTCTCAGCCAGCCCAGCAGAAAAGAGAGTCCTTTCAAATGCAGATCCATTTTCAAATATCACTTTAGCAAGAAATCCTTTAAATCTGATGATCAAAACTTACATTCTATTTTTGCATAAAACATTTGAGAATGGAATTACTACAAAGAGTCGAATGGTATTGGACATGTGTTCAGAGCATTATCACTGCAATTTATGCCTGCTGAAAGCATTCCAGTAATATCCTAGTCCTTTCTGCAATGTGTTTACCATGTTCCTGTAAATTTCATCTGCTTTTGCAGTCTTCTTTTACTAAAAGGCTTAGAAATTGACTAGGGAAAGCAGGAGTAGTAGCAACTGCTTTGAATAGTTGCATAAATATATTTCATATCACAGAAACAATATTTATCTAACCTAAAGTGGGAGATACAAATTTTAGATTTCTGTGTAGCCCATAAAGTTTTTCTTTAAAATGCCCAGATTCGTTGTCAAACCATTGTTACCCATTTTTTGAAAAGATGACATATTTGCAGCTGCTTTGGTGGGAAATACAGAAAGTTGTGTTGTATAACAACGTATTTTATTATGGCCACTAGCCAATCAAGCTGTCTTGTCAATATTAAAATAAAATGAAGTTTTACTCTTCAAGTGAATTTTTACTCTTCAATATGTCTGCAGTATGCTCAAACCTAGATCATTTATGATCCTTGACTTGCTTTGTTGCTAAAATATTGTATATGCTATACATGATCTCTCATGGTATACATCCTACTGAAAATACAATATTTGTTATATCAATGAATGGCCTTTGATGCATAAACTGTATGTTTCCATAAACTACAACATTCTCCAGGATACTAATGCTTTTTCCATTCAAAGTGGAATTCAAAGTAGGGCAAACTGTTAAACTAGTAGTCAGCTGGATTGGCATTCACACTTTTCAAGATCTAAAATACTTTGCTTTATAAATGTTCTTTTTTTTTGGATCCAAAGATGCCCAGATTCCTATGTAAAAAGAATAATTTTGGGAAAGTGCATACGCTATATGCTTTCCTGAAATTATTCTTTTTTCAAAAATCAAATGTATGCCTATGCTCACCTTCAATGTTTGTTAACCTATATAAGTGCATTCTCTGATGCTCATTGTTCTTAACAGCAGAAAATCAATGACTCAATGTACCTTGATCAAATTAATAAAATGATTAATGGACTCTTTTCATTTTTGGGTGTTTTTTAGATGATGTTTTCCATTAAAACAATGAAAATAAGATAAAATACATTCTTCCAATCTAGAAACAACATGAAAATAAATCCATGGATGCCATCCCATAAAAGTACTCCTGCTTATCCATGTGCTGATTGCCCTTTATAAGTTCTTGAATATGGAGTAAGAATTAATACATCTGAAATTTTTCATTTCTGGGTTGTAGAACATCGGCATATGTTTATTTGTTTATATATTTTACAGTTTCTATAGCTTACCCATCTCAAAAAAAACCTGAAAAGGTTACATGAAAACAATAGCAGCACAATTTTTTAAAAAAATCAAAATTATAAAAAGCTATGAGGGAAGGACCTTTGTGGACTCTGGGTGTAAAGAATGTCAAAGTATGGGAACTATTACAGGGGACACCTGAGTTCTTGTTCACGTCCCTTCATTTGAAACAGAGAATAGGCTCTTAACAACCTTTCTGACAGATTAGCCATAAATATTTGAGCCCAGTGAAAAAAACTTCAAGGAGTGTAAGTGGAAGAAGAAATGGGGATAATTTCTGATCTGCTTGTGATCCACTGTATGATTTCCTTCAGTTATCATACAATTTATGGAATAAATTATAGACTAACAGATGACATAAACTTCTATAGATGTATGTCATCTCAATAGCCATTTTGCTAGCATAAAATTATATACTATATTCAAAAATTGCAGCAACATCTATTCCTTTCTATTACATTTCTGTCTCCAGCAACCTAAAACTAATAAGGACACAAGTGCATGTAAAATAGATGTTTGTGCAGGTAAGATTATCAAACTTGATGCCAACCAAAACCAAGCATTTAATAGTGAGTGCCATACCATGTGAACTAATCAAACAGGTGGCAAGAAAGTAGGGAGGCACAACATAGGTTATGTAGACAGTAAACACAGTGTCAGAGCTAAAGATCTCAAGATCTTGCCTATATACAAATGCACAAAGTCTGGGGAACAAACAGGGTGAACTCAAACTATGAATACATGAAGGCAAATATGATATAGTTGGAATAACAGAAACTTGGTGGGATGAAACCCATGACTGGAACATACTGGTAGAAGGATACAAACTATTCAAAAAAAAAACCCCAACCCCATAAAAGAGGAGGTGGAGTTGCACTGTATATAAAGGACCACTATATTGCAACAGAAATGCATGAAACCAAAGATAAAAACCTCATAGAATGCATATGGGTCAATATAAAAGAAAAAAAGAATGACATGGCCATAGGTGTATATTATAGGCCACCCATTCAAGCAGAAAATATAGATGTCCTTTTTGCCAGCCAACTAACAAACATTTGCAGGAAACACACAACAATAAATAAATGGAGACTTCAATTATCCTGATATCAATTGGAAAACTAATTCTGCACCAAGTGAGAAATCAAATAAGTTCCTAACCAACCTAGCTGACAACTTTGTTGTCCAAAAGGTAGAGGGTGAAACTAGAGGGACAGCCATACTGGACTTAATTCTTACAAACAGAGAAGAAGTGATGGAGGGAGTTGAAACTGCAGGAACCTTGGGTGAGAGTGACCATGTCATACTAGAATTCAACATAACACAAACACAAGCAACAGAACATAATGACACCAGAGTCTTGGATTTTAAAGAGCTGATTTCAATAAACTCAGAAAGAACTTGGGAAAGATTCCATGGATGAAAATCCTAAAGGGGAAAACAACTCAAGAATCTTGGGAAACTCAAAAAAGTATGATCATAGAAGCCCAGACCATCACAATACCACTGAGAAAGAAAAACAAGAAATACAAGAAGAAACCAGCATGGCTGCACAAAGATCTCTCTGACAAATTGAAAGAAAAAAAGGACAAGTACCAAAAATTGAAAGGACATACAACTAAGGCAGAATATCAGCAGATAACCAGAATCTGCAAAGACGAAGTCAGGATAGCAAAGGCTCAGAACAAAGACTTGCAACGAAAGTCAAAGATAATAAAAAAAGTTTCTTCCAACATATAAATGACAAGAAAAAAATTAAGGAAACAGTCGGTTCACTAAAGAAAGAAGATGGCAAGGAAGTAACAGGCAACAGAGAGAAAGCAGAACTGCTTAACTCATTCTTTGCATTCGTCTTCACGCAAAAAGAAACTATAGCTCAACCCATCAAAAACATAACTGTAAAAGACAGACCAGAAATAAAAGTTAAAATAAGCAAAAAATAGTAAGAGAACACCTGTCTGATCTTGATGAAAACAAATCACTGGGGCCTGATGGATGACATCCCAGAGTTTTAAAGGAGCTGGTAGAGGTCATCTCAGAACCACTGCACCATATCTTTCAAAAACCCTGGAGCACCGGGGAACTACCAGAGCACTGGAAAAGAGCTGATATGGTTCCCATCTTCAAAAAATGGAAAAAAAACAGACCCAGGAAACTATAGACCAATCAGCCTAACATCAATACCCAGGAAGATATTGGAAAAGATAGTAAAAAAACAGATCTGCCAACATCTAGAAACAAGTAAAGTAATAACTAGCAGTCAGCATGGGTTTGTTAAGAACAGATCATGTCAAACCAATCTCATTTCATTCTTCAACACAGTGACTAAATTAGTAGACCAGCAAAATACCGTGGACATAATATATTTAGATTTCAGCAAGGCATTTGACAAAGTAAACCACAACCTACTTCTTAGTAAGCTAGAAAAAAGTGGAATAGATAGCACCACCACTAGATGGACTCACAACTGGCTGGCAAACCGTACTCAATGAGTAGTCCTTAATGGGTCAAAGTCTCCATGGAGGGAAGTAAGCAGTGGGGTGCCACAAGGTTCCGTCTTAGGCCCAGTACTCTTCAATATCTTCATTAACGACTTAGATGAGGGAATAGAAGGGGAACTTACCAAATCTGCAGATGATACTAAGCTGGCAGGAATAGCTAACACCCATGAAGATAGGCTCAAGATCCAATTGGATCGTGACAGACTAGAACACTGGGCCATATCTAACAAAATGAAATTCAATGTAGAGAAAAGTAAAGTCCTACACTTAGGCAAGAAAAATCCAAAGTACACATATAGACTGGGTGAAACCAGGCTCAATAGCAGTAACTGTGAGAGGGATCTTGGAGTCTTAGTGGACAACCAGCTAAATATGAGCCAGCAGTGTGTAGCAGCAGCCAAAAAAGCTAATGCAATCCTAAGTTGTATTAACAGAGGGATACAATCAAGATCAAGGGAAGTACTAATACCACTCATAAAGCCTTTGTAAGACCACACCTAGAGTACTGCATCCAGTTCTGTTCACCACATTATAAAAAAGATGTTGAGACTCTAGAAAAAGTACAGAGAAGAGCAACCAGGATGATTAGGGGATTGGAGGCTAAAACATATGAAGAACCGTTACAGGAACTGGGCTTGGCTAGTCTAGTAAAGAGAAGGACCAGGGGAGACATGATAGCAGTCTTCCAATATTTGAGGGTCTGCCACAGGGAGGAATCGGTCAAGCTATTTTCTAAAGCACCTGTAGGCCAGACAAGGAATAATGGATGGAGACTGAACAAGGACAGATTTAACCTGGAAATAAGGAGAAACTTTCTGACAGTGAGAACAATCAACCAATGGAACAGCTTGCCCTCAGAAGTTGTGGGAGCACCATCAGTTGAGACTTTCAAGAAGAGATTGGACTGCCATTTGTCAGAAATGGTGTAAGGTCTCCCGCTTGGGTGTGGGGGTTGGACTAGATGACTTACAAGGTCCCTTCCAACTCTGATTATCTGTTATTTGTTCTCTCTTTATTTTTCTGCTTCTCAGCTGCTCAAGAAAAGTTCCATCTTAAATTATTTTTTGTTTGTTTGTTTGTTTTCTGAGAAGTGCTTAAAAAGTTTTTGTATCCTGGTGTTTAACAGCTAAATTGGATTGTAACTTCCCTACTACCCACTTAACTTAAAATTTGAACTCTACACATCTGGAGAACATTTGGTTGGAGAGGCTTGCTTAAGCTCCCGTCTATTCCTTTGGATAAGTTTGGTTCAGTGAACACAGTTTGGTTTCATTTTCTCTGCTTTCAAAGCAGAATACTTTGCCAGGAAGCTTTGCAAATGCAAACCCCACAGAGGAAAACTGAGAAATCTAATAAACTCTTTGTTCCCCAGTGCTTAAAAAATATTAACAACAGTAGAAAAAGTAGCCACTGTAGAGTTTCACAGATGAAAACATCGGAAAAAATTGCTCTCTGTTTAGTTATGAGTAGTTATCTAAGAAAAGGTTGAAAAACTAGTTAGAGTCTTGACTGAATAATCAGGATTTCCAAAAGTAGACTTTTTGGTGGGAGGAAGATTAGCTGATTTGTGTGTGTGTGTGTGTGTGTGTGTGTGTGAGTGTGTGTGTGTGCACATTTGCAATTTATTCTCTCTGAAACTGCAAAGGAGAAAAATGTATTGACCATACTATAGTTTGTCTGTTGCAAAAGAACATGTTATACTTAGGTTTTGGTGTTTTCCCTACCTTTGATATTATTCTACCAACTTCTCTACAATGAAACTAATAACATAGAATGAAACGCAAATAAGTACCAAGCCAGAATGAATATAAGATATGGGCTTTTAGGGAAGTAACATAAGTCTAGCACCCTGGTGACATTACTTCAAATGCTTCTGTGTGTGATGTGTCTCTTTTGGGAATGACATTGGACAGATGCTCACTGGAATCTCTCTCTCTCCTGAGCACTTTCCTCTTTGTGGTTAATATTTTTAAGCCCTAGGGAATAAAGACCTTATTAGGTTTCTCAGCATTCCTCTGTTGGGTTTTCATTTGAGTGTTTCATTGGGCCATGCTGCCTATCAGCATGTGTTCAGAGAATCCCAGCATTGCACAACCATGATGACTTCTGCGGTTGGAATGTTCCGTGTAAAGAATTGATAAAACCTGTCATTATCAGACACCAGGAGGTCTCTATTAGACCCTTCATGCAGATGGTTTCAAGAAATTAGATGTTCTGTGGGATGCTGGAATTAATGACAATGGTATGTTGATGTCTGAGTTGTTCTAATGTAACAAATACAACCTTTTTGTTCTTATCTGATTGTACCCAACATGAAATGGAGAAGATCACACCCAATCTGGAAGGTCACATCCAATAGTATCTGTCATGTGGAGTGTCACTGTAATAAGAATGTCAGTTTTGGATCATCATTGTTTGATGTATTTGTAAAGCTGATTATCTTGGTTCAGAATCATCATTTACTATAAGCCTTAAATTATACATGTAGTCTAAATATGGATTTACAAGTGAAATCCATTGATATCTGTAGAATTTATAGCCAGGCAAATTTCCTTAAGAGTATAACTTAAAACATTTTAAATAAAATTACTTAAAGATTAAAATGTCATGTTGACAGCCAAAGATCCAAATAATAGCTGATGAAAATGACATTCATATTGCTAGATAGTTTTTTTTAAAAAAAATTCACTATATGCTAGTTTTCAGAGATATGCAACCTAGAATTACAACATATCCTATTTCACAGTTACCAGTTAATAAGCCATTTATGATGTCAATGTTTATGGAGAATTCAAAAAGTACTTTGAAAAATGTCTCATATTTTTCCTGTCCATTATCATTTAATAGAAAATATACAATTTTTCTCTCTTTCAAATAAAATTATAATGAAATTTATATGCATGAGATGTTATTACATGCATGAGATGAATGATTTTTTTAAAAAATTACCTCAGTTAGAACATGGTCAGAAAGTTTATGGTCATATCCTGTCTTTCATGACTGTGTCACTTGTCCAGTGGACTAGAATTCCCCTGGCTCTCTAACTTTCTCTTAAAACAAAGGGAAGTCATCAGGAAGAATTGTTTTCATGGGGCTTTTTCAGATCTAAATTTAGGAGAAGCCAAGGAAGCTGCATTGTGATGGAAATAAGTTCCGTAAAAAGAAGCAAAACCAGCATCCCCAGACTCCTCTCAACAATAACAGAAATCTAAAAAGCACCATAAAAATAATTCAGAAGTACTTTGAATCATTTGCAGTAGTAAAAAAAGAATATCTTTTGGGCAATAGGGAAACAGATTTCATCGCAGTGTTAAATGAAATACATTTTGGATAGTTATCTATCATAGCATAATTGCATTCTATCCAAAGTAATTTCCTATTGCAAAATAGTCAAGATGAAATTGTCCTAGAAAAAAAGTTGAAGCTGAGCAAAATGTCCTTCTATTAAGAGTGATGGCATGCTGTATCCTCTGGATTCAGCAATTTCACCTTAAAGATAATCCTCTCTATATATCACCATGGCATCATTCTATTGATTATAACCATGTAACCTCTTATGGCTGAGATCAACTATGTGGTTATTTACAGGAATTTAGAGGGATCCATTTTTCTTTTCACAAAATTAAAGCTTGTCAGAAATATAGTGGAAATAGCTTTTCAACAAACAAATAAAACACATACCAAAAACATCTTTTCAGTCCAAATATGAAACAGAAAAGTACGATTTCTACACAGAAATTGTAACTTTTAGTTTACTTTCAGGCTATCATATCAAAATTGCATTGATATATTAGATGGCAAACACTGGCTGGATGATTGATGGTTGAGGGAAAGTGATTTGCACCCAAAGATATGGGCACTTACAGCAATCTGCAGATGACAAAGCACGTTGTAACAGCACAATACAAGCTCTTCCCCTTATTCACTTATTTTATTTAGGTACCACCTGACCTTAGACTAATTCTGCACAAGTCATAATATACAAACACAATGGGAAAAACTAAATAGAAAGTTGGAAACAAGGCACAAATCCAGCCAACAACATAGAACATGAACTGCACCATACATCTAGCAAGAAAGTCTAGCCACCCTAGAACAGTATTTGCATGATGAAGTATGTATTAAAATATTCTCCCACTTTGCCTTCCACTTTGGTGCCCATGTTATAAGAAAACAAGAATAGCTTGAATATATTGCTAAGTCTTGTTAAATCTATTCTCCTCCCAACCAAAGGGCATGAAACAGGTTGACCACTTGGTAAAATGTTTAGGGCAGCATATATATTTTGAATGAATATTTTGAATGAATGTGAAAATCTTGGAGCCATTTTTTGAACTGATCTTTCTAGAGGTGATGATGTCCAGTGGAGGAAATGGCCTTCTCCTGGGATGAAAATGAAGCATGGGAAACCAAGGAAGCTGTAGATTGCCAGACCAACGGTAGAAAAACAAAGACAGAATATTTATCAAAGCTCCTTTTGGATATTAAGAGCATTATACTCCACTATCCAACAAAATAAATAATCAATAATCTGTTTTCTTCTGAAATATCTAAAGCCCAAATTATATTTTATGCAATGGAATGTATATGGTATGAAAAAATGCTGTTGAACTTGTTCAAAGGGGGTCAATTCAGCCTATGAGGGAGCCAAGGTCACCTCAGGATATTATGGCTGAGCCAGAATTGAGAGATATGCTCTGCAAGACTTTGGGCTCCTCCACAGCTCCTCCTTAGCTGTCGTGCTATCAATCTTTTTGTCCAGCTACTTAGCAAATGATTCTGAAAAATGTCATTGGAAATGATCCATGCAACATTTTCTCATCTACAGTGATTAGGAAATAGTTCCCAATTATTCCTGTGGAGGACGAATATGCCTGGCAAATACCATTCTAATAGAGAGCTAATGTGCACTGTTCGGTCATTATTCTTTCTTTTATATTTCATCGTAGAAATAATGCTGAAAATTTCCTATAAAGGGACAATATGATTTCACACCCAGACCCATATTATTTTCCTGTAAATCAGACACATAATACATAGTTATCTCCTCACGTTGATGCTGGAAGTATTGATATATTAGGGGTG
This sequence comes from Pseudonaja textilis, assembly GCF_900518735.1. The sequence continues at coordinate 8,618,933 of NW_020769349.1, read as the reverse complement.
TAAAGTGCTGACAGATGCTATTAAAGTTGCTTAAATTCTCTATGCAGATTTTGTCCTAGGTAAGCATTTAAAACAACAACAACACTTATTTACATGTAGCCATACTGGTAGTACTGACAGTAGCCTAATCAGAATTGTCACTAAGCCCAATTTTCTTTTCCTTCTTCATTTTAAAAAAATATTAACTGGTAAACATTACATTAATTCTTAAAATCAAGTAGTTCAGCTATTGCTATACAAAATTATAACTTTTTCTTCGGCATACATTTTATTATAGAAATGCAGATTCATAAGGCAGACTAGACTTTATTGTTGACTATTCTCCATAAGACATTTGTAGAGTACACAAGGACCTCTGCAGCTTCAGCTTCTTTCAAATGGAGCAAATAATGATAGAAGAAAGTTGTTTAAGAGGATTCCAAATTACTCAGTGTACTTTTTAAATGGGAATGCTAAATATTTGTGTTCAATAAGTGTAAGTGTACTTCAAAAAAAATATTTAGGGAAGCTAAATATGGGTGTACACCCATGTATATTCCTTCCTCTTTCTATTTTCCCCACAAGAACACCCCAGTGAGGTAGTTTGGGCTGAGAGAGAATGACTGGCTCAAAGTCACTTAGCCTTTTTTCAGGTCTAAGGTGGAACTAGAACTCATGGTTTCCCAGTTTCTAGCCTGACGCCTTAATCAGTAGACTAAACTGGATCACTACCTTTTAATTTGAGCATTGATATGTCGAGGGCATGATGGTTCAGCAGTTAGAAAGCTGAAGCCCAGGTTCGAGACTCAGTACCGTGCAACGGAGTGAGCTCCCATTATTTGCCCCAGCTTCTGCCCACCTAGAAGTTTGAAAGCGTACAAATACAAGGAGATAAATAGGTACCACTTTGGTGGGAAGCATTCCATGTGCCTTGGCATACAGCCATGCTGCTCACATGACCATGGAAATGTCTTCAGACAACACTGTCTCCCTTGGCTAAGAAACGGAGATCAGCACCACTCCCTAGAATTGGAAATGTCTAGACAGGGGAAACCTTTACCTTTATTATAACATCAACTACTTTTGAATGTATCTTCTAAATATTTATTAACAGCAAAACTGCAAGTATTAGAATGCATACCATGTAACTAATTTCCAGCTTTTATTTTCACTATAATGATAAAGAAGTGTGTAATTCATATGATAGACCAGTTTTGTGTGATTGTTTATTCAGGAATTTCATTTTTTTTTTCAGATAACACTTAGTTCTCTTGAAAATCAACCCATACATTCCATGCCATCATTGAGACTCTTACATTGGCTTAAGTGATGGTATTTGGTTTGGTGCTAATGCATGGTACATTTCCAACTTACAACAATCCTGTAAAGAAAGAAATATTGTAACTAATTCAAAATCATCTAATGAGCTTTGTGGTTGAATAGGACTGAATGATTTTCCTATCATTGGCCAATCATTGCAAATCCACAGCATCAGATTAGCCATTCTAAGAGTCTCTATGATGAAACAATTTGTGGGATTAATATATGCACATGCGACTCCTATCCATAAAATGAATATATTTTTAAGTGCACTTCCATTCATTTAACAAAAATATTTAGCATTTCCATTTGAAATGTACACCGATTAATCTAGAAAAAGTTCTGGTTTTTAAAGATGGAGTTTTAAGAAAACATTTGGAAGATGGAAAGATGGTACAGTAACTGTTAACAGAAAAGTTATTAATAAAGACCGTGCCTTGCATATAGAAGGGTCTATGTGCAAACCACAGTATCTGGTGCTTAGACAAGGAAACACTCTAGCTAAAATTCTAGCAAAGAATTATTACTTAGCACCAGAATTACTGAGTTAGCTAGGCCAATTTATGATTCAGTTTTAAGATGAGTTTTTCAAGGTTTTTTTGTTTTTAAGAAGAAGAAGATACTTAATTATCACTTGCCATCTGTCAATTCATACTGGAAAATATTGCTCATATTATTTTAAACAAATTGATTATTATCATTGAAAAAGAGGAAAAAAATCATAAGATTAAGTTGACCAAATCATGTTGGGTGAAATTTTGCAGATAGTCCAGGTCCAGGAACAACGCAGGTCTTTCTCTCTTACCTATTCTTCCCTGAAAATGCTTTCCAAAAATTTTTCTATAATAAGCAATCTAATTTAGGAGACACACAAATGTTGGGAATATGCACCCTTATCTTAAAACAACTGCAGGTTATAACATATAAAAGAGGGCTGGTTTAAGTGAATGCGTCTTGTGATTCTTATTTTTCCCTGAGTACAAAACTGAACATTGTTTTGTTTGTGCCAAATTCCCACCAGACTCCTTGCCTTTTTTATTTTGTATTCTCAAATATGTTTTTGTCATGCCCCTGGTGGAGACTGACTCTGAGGAAGAGGAGGAACAGCTGACAGGGAGTAGAGGTGTGGCTCCGGAGGTTGTGGAGGAGGCTGGGGAAGGGCAGAGGTCTGCTGGGCAGTCAGAGGAGGACCCAGGCCCATCCCCTCTCCATCCTAGGGCATGCAGGGAGAAGTGGATAAGTGAGAGATGTGGTCTACCTGTGAGGAGAGGGCCTTGATCCTTTTCATGGGCTGCAGCTGTGACAACTGAATAAGTGGACGGACATGCATACGGACAAATGCTGGTAATAAAGCGTGGAAATATCTCTAGTTTATGGTTCCTCTCTAAGTTTGGTGCCCTTCCCCGTGTGTATTCTGTTATCTGTGGATGTCCTCCAGCTCTTATCTTGCCTGGTTTGTGTTGTTTTTCCCCTCCTTCTTGTAACTGCTTGTGTGGGGGTTTTTTGTCTTCCCTCAAGATTATTTGGTGCTTGGAAGCAAAGTGAAAGAATAAAAGAGGTTTCACCGGGTTTTTGTGACTGTGTTTATTTTGTATCCCCTCCCTGGGTCACCACAGTTTTAAACTAAGATCATAAAGTGAAATAGTTGTTTTGCCAAACAACCATTAGCAAAAATTGTATTTCCAACAATGTCTCAAGTCCCATATGAATGCCAAAGGCAATCTTAGAAAATAAAATGGTGGGATTTATTTTCTAAGTTTCAGCCCAGTGTTTTGTTTGAAATTGTGCCCAGTACCAACAAGAAAAGAAACGAGAAGAAAATAAATAAATATGGGTTGGCAGAAATTAAAGTAGAACAGAGTAGTGTGACTTAAAGACATTATTGTGACCAGTTTGTCTTCCAGTAAAGGCATATTTTGAGATTCCTGTTCAGTCAGCCAGTTTTTTTTTTTTAAGTGCTCATGAGATGTCCTCAACATTTCAAACACAGTCTGGAAAGGTTGGAAATCTAACATATATTTCATGAAAGGTTGAAGTGAAGCAGACTTAAGAACTAGACCATGTCTTCCTTATGTTAATTCATTATGATAAATAAGGCTTCAATAACTTCTTTAGTGTATTGCTATATGTCCTTTTGAAGAGACAACTGATTCTATCTCTGTTATTGCCATATCACAATTCCAATTCTTATGTTGCCACTACAGATGTATGCATATATAATAGGCATATTTAAAGCCTCCTGAGAATTACACCCAGGTAAGTCTCAGAGCTATATGTGGCAGAGAAGAAGTCTTACCCCCCCCCCCCCCCCCGCCAGCTGCTATGTAATTGTAATTCTAACTTTGATGTATATGTAAGTGTATGTCTTATAGTCAGTGTAGAATAGTCCTGGCAACTGGCAGGACTATTCCTTGAAGTATAGAATATAAGAAGTATTTTTCACTGTTTGCTTCCTATGGTTTAGAGAGACCAACTAACCCAAGATCACCCAGGCAGCTTCATGCCTACAATGGGACTAAATCTTATGGTTTCCCAGTTTCCTAGTGTGGTGGTTTAACCACTACATCTGTCTAGGAATGACACAATGAAGAAAATATTAAATTCAGAGGGAATATTCACATTATGTACGTTTAGCTATTTTATTTTTAATTAATCATAATATATATTAAATCAAATTTAGTTTTTAATCTTGGCTTTCTCTATATTCTGGGCTGCCACTTTGATGTAGACAATAGCCCCCAAAGGCTGGATAAGGAAAATCGTTGTATACTATTACACATGCATATGTATGCATACATGCACACAATTTGCAGTTATCAATATTCTTTTCACTTTTTCAGAAAATAATAACAGAACAAAGCACTGAGTTTAAATTCTCAAATTAGAAAAAAGACCCTGATGCTTAATATAATATTTTCTATATAGATACAAAAGATCCAGCAATCAGCATCTAATTAACCTATGGTATTTCCTTCTAGAAGAGAATGTACAAGAAAGCATTAGGTTTATACATGAATTGCATTTACAGTTAATCTACACAGGATAAATCTATGTAGTATTATCATAATATAAGTATTACATTTCAAGACTATCATGTTTGCTAACTAGATTGAAAATAAATTGCACCTTACGTATGTTTTTCAGATTTCATTTAGAATATATTGAGAACATTAAATTGATTAATTCACGTTTTTCTTGAAGGATTTCCCCCTCTTTTGAGGGGGTCACCAGAATTAAGACCTATACTTATAGCTAAAGAGATGCACATAGATATTTTTATGTCCAAAACAGATTAGGGAATTTTATGAATGCTTGGTTTTGACACTACATTTTATTTTCCACTTGCAACAAATTGATTTTTTAGCAAATTCTTTTTGTTTTTACAATGTTGTACACCTTGTCACAGATGTTTTGAGTATAAACTTGCTATTGCGTCTCAGAAATTTGTAAACAGAGGTAAAAGTCTTAGAGGTTAGGAATATGACAGTTGTAAGGATTTAAAATTCCAAAGTAAATATAACAAAAATAAAGTAAAATAAAATATATAACCTTAAAGGCAACACAGAGAAAACCGGCAATATTTTTATCTAGAACTCATGCTGTTCTGAAGTTATGTCAAGGATCATACACTATCATGCCTTCTTCAATACTGGTTGGGAAAAACAAGAAAAAGGTAATAAAATTTTAAGCATTTAAAATAAGATTTATTTGTACAACATGTAGTTGTATAATTGTATATATATAAAGAACTGCATCGGGCGGGGGGGATTCTACCGGTTCTCACCTATTCGCTTGAAACGGTTGTTAACTTTCTAAGCAGTTCAGAGAACCAGTTGTTGGAATAAATCATGTTTTGTTTTTTTCCACCCTTATTACATTGTTGGCAGCATGCCTAGACTTGCTGACTCCAAAGGAGTTTTTTTCTTTGCTGGTACTTTCTTAAAGGGGAAGGGTTGTCTTAAGCTCTTTACACTGCTGTTGGGAGGAAATACTCCTCTGTTGGAGTTCTTCCATTTGGGATCAGCACTTTGAAGAAATAATTGAATAGTGAAGCAGAGCTGCCGGAAAGAAGCTTTTAATGACAAGGAACCTATATGAGTGACATTTAGCAAGGCTTCTTGGCTAGCTAGAAAAATTGATATTTAAACGTGAGTTTACATACTCTTTCTGAGTTTTGGTCTAAAACTGGTCTTTGATGAAGTTTAATTCTATCCTTGGTGATGTTTAATCCTATGTTTATTGATGGGATAATTTTTCCTATTCAGCTTTGTTTGGAAGGAAAAAATGTTAATCTCTGTTCCTGAAAAGAAACTGGGTTGAGAAATCTGGCTATGAAATCTGTGTCTATTTGTTCTGGTAATTGGTTTAACAAGTAACAGCTACTGTTGTGATTTAATTATTTGTATTGTGTTTGAATTTTTTCCTGCCTCATGGTTTCTTTTTCTATCTGGGGAGGGGAATCTTGCTTTATTGCTTTAGTAGTATCTAGAACTATCCTTTTGGCGTGTACTTCCAAGAGGCAGGATGCAAGCTTGGCACTGATTTTTTTACTGTCTTTCTGGGGGAGCATGTGGTCTTTCATTAAATCTGGATTATTTCATTAGGATATCTTGGGAGGTGAGTGAGACCAGCTTTAAGTGATGCAAATGGATCTAAGGATTGCTTCTCCTGGGTGTGCTCTTTCTGGTGAGCTTAAATGACGTCTCTGCTAAAGGGTTTCACTTTATGAACAAAAGTTGGCTGCTGATAATTATCACTGCATTTTAACTATTTTAATTCCTCAAGGTCCTCTCACACCAGAGGTGGTATTCAGCAGGTTCTGACCAGTCCTGGAGAACCAGCAGCGGAAATTTTGCATAGTTCAGAGAATATTCAAAACACATATTAATTTTTTTTATCATCATCTTCATCATCCTCATTTTCATCCTCATCATCTATCCTCTGTCTAATTTGGATAGATGTTGATTTGAAACAATTTTTGTAATATACCATCATCATCATCATCATCTATCATCCATGTTCCATCATCTGCCTACTTCTGGAAGATGTTGGTTTGAAACATCCTGCATAAAGTAATTGATATGATGAACATTTGTATTAGAGATTCATTTGTGATTTAGCAGAATGAACATTGACAGAACATAATCCTGTATATACAGTTGTTGATTTCCAAGGAGCCAGAATCTTGCACTAGCCAGGCCCTTCCTTGTATAGAACCAAAGGTATGTTCAGGCATAAGCACAAAACCTTTGCTCCTGCAGAGTCACTGTATGTACATCAATAAGGTTTATCCAGAGTACTAATGAACTTGATACTCTTAATTAAGTTCGTGCAAAGGACAGAAACTTTTCTTTGGTGGAACCCTACTTAAGGATTATGGGTGGAACATTTTCTACACATTGTCCCTACCGAAGACATATTTCTGTTTAGCCTAGTCTTTTACAATAGCTTCATGGAACTTTTCTGCAGCTGGATGCTCTTGCTTTCATCTAGTGATGTGCAAAATAAGCAGATGTGCTAATTTTAATTTAACTTTCTTGTCAAAACAATCTGCCCTGGGGTGAAGAGGTTTTTTATTAGTAGTAGTAGTAGTATGTGTATTTGACCCAGAGTTAAATCCTGGTGACTGCCTGTATTAGTCCTTGCCATTTTCTTGACAAGGTTTCAGAAGTGGTTTACCATTGCCTCATTCCTAGGGCTGATAATAGAATAGAATAGAATAGAATAGAATAGAATAGAATAGAATAGAATAGAATAGAATAGAATAGAATAGAAGGAATTTGTCTTTGGAGCATATGCTCTCAGTGTTTATAAGAAAAAATAAAATACATTCATCAAGAATCATAAGATACAACACTTAGTGATAGCCCAAAGTAATCCAACTGGCTTTGTGTCTACAGTAATGTGGGACTAGAATTCCCTGACTCATGATTTTTTGCTGGTACCTTAACCACTGCCCCAAACTGGATACCTACTTGTTTTGTTTTGTTTTGCTTCATGCTTTCAAATCATTCTAGCAATTTCCTGGATTATTCTCTGCAGTTTTCTGGGAAGATTTCAAAGGTTGTTTTATGGACTATGTCACCCAGCTGGCTTTGTGCCTAAGGTAGGACTAAAATTCATAGTCTCTCATTTCTAGCCTGGTGTCTTAACCACTGCTACTGGTATAATATTACTAACTATGTTATCATTTAGCAATGCATATTAAAAAGTAGAAAGTTTACATGTTAGCTTGATTGATTCAGAACAATAGTTTAATACTTTTGAAATAACAAATCCTTTCTTTAACACTTTCTGTAAGTCCCTTACTATATATTTTTTCCTTTAATTTTTTTTTCTTTTAATTTTAATTGGTTTTTAAAACAAACATAAACAAACAAAACATAAAAACATCAAATCATCTTCCATATATGTACATACAGTGTGCCGGTTGGTTTACAAATTGTATTGTACTTCCATTTCATAGTCTTCAATTATAATTACATTGTATATAATCTCGTATTTTCAATCAATATATTAAATACATTAATATCATTTTAATCGATCATTTGACTATACTTTTATTCATTCATGTTTTCCAAAATGATCATATTTTACTTAATTTGTTTTATAACAATTCGTATCATCATCCCTGATCTATCCTAGAATCATTTTGTAGACATATTTAGAAAAGAATACACCTTTATATATTTATTATTTTCTAAAAGTCTACATATTTCATTACTATATTTTATTGTCTAACCATTGATAGAAGAGATCCCAAATTTTATAAAATTGTTTATCATCTTGTTCTCTAATTTCAAATGTCAATCTACTCATTTCAGCACATTCCAATATTTTCTTAATGGTTTCCTCCTGTGATGATATTTTCTCATTTTTCCAGTTTTTAGCAAATACAATCCTAGACGCTGTTAATACATTTACAATCAGGTATTTCAAGTCTTTACTATATATTTCAGATAAAATTCCCAATAAAAATATTTCTGGTTTCAAATCTATATGCTTTTTTGTCATTTTTTCCAACCACATGTGGATTTTAGTCCAGTATTTTTTAGCATCCGCACAAGTCCACCACGTATGGTCATATGACCCAGGTATCTGATGACATTTCCAACATTTTTCAGATTTATTCTTGAACATTCTTGCTATTCTTGTCGGGGGAAAATGCCATCTGTAAAACATCTTATGCAAATTTTCTTTATATGCTGTTGACACTGTCATTTTATAATTTTGAGACCATAATTTTTGCCATTTCTCAAGATCAATCCCATATCCAAAATTCTTCTCCCAAGCAATCATAGTTTCTTTAACTTGTTCTTCTTCTAGTTTAATTTCTAATAAATATCCATACAATTTTTTAATCACCTTTTCATCAGTACCTGTCAAAATCTTATCTAAGTCAGTTTATCATAGAAACCTGTTTTAGAATCTTTATCATACCTTGAATGTATTTGCGCACATGAAAACCAATTCATCTTTATACCTTGTTCCTCTAATTTTTGCATAGATTTAAGTTCACCCTTTTCATTCAGTATTTCACCATATCTAACTGTTTGTTCCTTTTTGTATATTATAGGATAAGAAAATGCTTCAATAGTTGATAGCCTGTCCCTTACTATATTTTGTGTGCCAGAATATTGGATTGTTCTTTAAATGTCAGTGTTTTGGACTCCCAACATCTGCCTTCCGCTTCTTTTTATTATTATGTAATAAAGACGGGGCAGATATTTTTTTTCAGAGGCAACCACATACAAGGTTTTACAGACAGACATACTGTTTTACCAATCCTCTCCCTAGTGGCTTGATAAAGATATCATGAATATTTAATGGAAACTGCTGTAATAATGTAAAAAAAAACAGGGGAAAAACTCATCATCTGCAAAACTAATTACCGTAATAGCAAATAAGCTTGCTTCAAGGTAGGGGAATATACTACCAAAAAAAGAGGGAGGGCAAGAGAAATTCATTTAATGGCTAGCTGTAGGCTTCAATCTTTGCCACTAGATGGAAGCACTAGACTGTGCTAATAATTCCATGGAAGGCACAAAAGAGAACTAGAAAAACAGAATGTACACACTTGGTAAATTTCATTGAACTGATAGCTTTGCCCAAAGACAAACTGCTGATGTTTGTGGCTGTCACTGCCCATAAGAGAACATTTAGAAGATATGGGGAGATGGGAAAAGCAGCCACACTTAAGCCAAACTTTACAGTAGAACCACAAAGGTGAGTTGCTTACAAAATCTTATGACAGAACAAATAATGAAACCCATTACTTTCAACTTATGAACTTGAATTCATCCTTTGTGAGTACCTTGTCAAAGAGCTCTTAAAGCTCTTATTCAGATAAAAAAGACCCTGGCCTTTAAAAAAAGCTTTCCCAGTATTAATTGGTAACACACAACTCCTCATAACACTACTCATAAACCAAGTCATATCTAAATTCACCAGGTGACCCTTTGGTGCAACAAAATGAAATGTCAAGCATTGTTCCCAATACATTTGAAAATGATGTTTTTATGGCTCAATGAATTGTACGAGTGGATGAGAAATCCCTCTGTTATTTATTATGACATTCCATTTATTTTGTTTTCCTTGTAGTTTCAAGTAAAGGGAAAAGACACATTGGGCAGCATGCAACATTATATTGGAGGTCACTAAATCGATAGGTGACACAACACTTTTTTCTTCTCATTTTATTAGATCTGCAAATTACCAAATTAAAATGATTTACACTAAATTCGGGAGATTTAATGGTATGTCAGAATGACCTTGGCAGACAGGGACAGAGATACTGCCTTTGGAATGATCAGAGTAAGAGAGAGTATTGGCAGCTGCCTAATGAGCACAGAAAGAAACTCAAGAAGTAACCTTCTCAATCTATCAGTCTACAAAAGAGATGGTGGGAGATTTGTACTTTCAAACTTGCAACATTCTGTTAATGTAGCCCTACAATAAAGTAGAATTAGCTCATCTAGTCATGTTTCCTATCTGATGTGCCTAGGAAGGCTGACATCACATAGATGTTTTCAGACTTAAATGGTCATGGTAACATTCTGACAGGCAGGCAAGGCTAAGCTGAACTGTCAAAAAAAAGAGGCATTTGTTTATCTTGACTTTTGATCTAAATTGAGAAATTAGGAAGATTGTATCTCCAAGTAATCTAGAAATTGTGCTTACAAATCTCAGCACCATACTACCAAGAAGGGCATAAAGGGGATTATAGGCAATTAATTAGGGCTAACACTTAAAACCTCACTAAGCCTCTCAAAGCCAATCTCCTCAACAGTTTCCCATATTGTTGTCCCACCTACAAGTCATCAATATAAATTGAAAACAAGTATGCATGGTCTCAAATAAAACGATACCCTGCGCATCCAGTTTAGAATGTGTGAGAGAGGTGAGCAGTTTAAATAGCAACACATGGCATAAGAGCATGGAAAAAAAACAGGGATTGTTTGTTAAGGATGGATAAATACATAGAAGTTTAGTAAACAGTAGTGCATAAACTAGATTTAGCCATATGTTCTTTTCTTTTCATGAACTTAATTGATCTGCAGAAATACACTTTCAATGCCTTGCATAGTGTTTTCCCTCCCTCCCTGTGAAGAAATGCAGCAGTTCTTCTGCAATCATTCTGCTGCACAGAAAGGAAAGAAGCTCACAAGAACAAGGGATAGATTGCCAGATTTGGCATATTCAGGATTTACATTTGTTTTTAATAGTCATTTATTGGAAGTTAAAGGCCTTAAAATATCAAGGCATTGTTGGAGGAAAAAGAAAAAAAAAACAATTCCATAATAAAGAGAAAACACAAAAAACATTAACACAATCTTTAATATTAAAATAGCAATAAGTACCAGCTTCTCATTTTGAAAGATAGAACTGAAGAACTGTGCCAGTACTCTTTCCCAAAATTCTGTTTTAATAGGGCCCAATTTGGGAATGAAGAATATTTCACATTTGGAGTGATCCATATACGAATGTCTGACAGCCAGGCCCTTGAAGTAAGCTAAGTAATATTATGTAGATGCTAATATCTGGGGACTGTCTTTCAGATAACAAGGTTAGGTGTTATTTGAAATTTGAAGAGAGAGGTGGGCTACATGGCATTCTCTAGATATTTGATTTACATTCACACAAGACATCTGTTGCCCATCTTGTTTTCAAACTTTAAAAGAATAAAAAATACTTATTTTTCTGTGCATATCTTTTAGTGTCAGAATGATATGAATATATTTCCCACAGATGGCTTTCCATACTCCAGACCTCTAACAATGAAGAGCATGTGGCAGCCTGTTCCCCTGTGAGGAAGTCCCTCCTCCTGGCTAGCCTTAACCCATTGATTCTGGTTCTGCTCTCTCACGCAATAAGGAATAAGTCAACTTCTTCGGTGTGACAATGACTCAGATATTTGAAGACTTAGTTTTCTTTTGTATCAGCCAAACATATCCAGATCCTTTAAGCTTTCCTCCTAAGGTTTGGTTTCCATACACTTTATTCATGTGAAAGCCTTCTTCTGAACTTGCTGGAATCTAATTATTGATTTATATGGTCACCCATTTCTCTAAACTGGAAATGTACAAGGTTAAAGCAACAATTTAACAACATCCATAACGTCCAGAGACACAACCCAACACAAATAATCCTCCTCCTCCTCCTCCCCTCTAACAGAGCTCACCTCATCTTCACCTCACTTCACTCATCCAGCCCAAACATGTAGCACAGAGCCAGCTCTTAAAGTTTTACAGTATAAAAAGTTAACAGTTTGGGCTAAAGGGAACTCCAGGAGGAGAGTGTTTTTTTACTGTCTTTTTTGAATTGTAGTGCTAAGAACTATACTCATTCTCAAAGGAGTTTGACCAGGACAAGATAATACTAATTATTTCCCATGATCTGTATTTGCACTTTTAGCTGTTGCATCACACTGAAGTTCAAGTTTAACTTTTGGTTGACAGGGATAGATGACTGTGAAATTAGGTCTCCCATCCTATACTTAGGCCTTTTTCCTCCTCAGATGTGAGTAGGACAAGTGTAAAGTGTTACACTTCAGCTTTTAAAGATCATCCTATTCATTTCACCTCACTGCTTAAGTCTGTCTTGATCTTTAATCTTCTATTTTTCATCTAAAGTAATAGTCACCGCTATTACTTTTTGTGACCCTAATTTTATGGCAGCTGCAAACTTTGTAAGATTTCTCAGGCAAGTCACTGATAAATGTATGCCAAAAATGGACCCCTGGCAGAGCCTGTGGCACTTTCTATTCAATACTTCCATTTACTGAGCACACATTGGGTACAGTCATTGAAAACAACTGTGAGTCTAACTGTAATATCATCTAATCTATACTTTACCATTTTATTGGAGAGATTAGCACAAGGGACTCTGACAAGGGACTCTGACAAATGCTTTGCTTTGGTCAATTTCCATCTGCTACAATTCACAGAACCTGAAACTTGTCCCTGTTTTTCAAAAGTATTTGTGCAATACAGACTATTATGTCAGGATCAGGGGTAGGATTCTATTGGTTCTGTCCGTCTCTGTAGAACCGGTAGCTCTGAAGAGCAGCAGACATAAAACCGGTTCTATGTCTGCTGCTGTTTTGGCCCACCTACCCACCCGGGCTTTTATCTGACTTTTATTTCTTGCTTTTTCAACCTCAGCTGCTTTGCGCGGCACAACTGAGGTTGAAAAAGCAGGAAAAAAGTGCTTTTTCAATTGCTGCACACCTGCACTCAGCGCTGTTCAGCTGGTGAGAATTGAACTGCAGCCAGCGGTCAGCAGAAGTAGATGTTTGTAATTGTTCACCACAATTAAAGGCAGCAAGCTGATGATGATTCACACATGCACGCAGCATGCGTTAGGCATCCACGCGCAAATCATAAATCACTGAACCGGTAGTTACACCGGTTGGATCCCACCCCTGGTCAGGATCAATTAAAGTTCCAAGGAGATCTGAGATCTGAAGAAGTTCGAAGCTTTAAACATGATCTTTCAGAAGAGTTCTGCTTTTTTCTAAATCAAAATTTTAATAAAACCTATCCCAGTGTTTCTATTATACAAAGAGTAAATTGTATATATTACTACATGTAGGAGAAATAAATGCACAGTATTCATTTTAAAGTATATATGAAGTATGTTTATACATCACAAATAGAACTTTTTTTCTCAAATATTTGCAGACTGTCCTTATCTTATTTGCAAGCCATATAGATATGTGATCCCCCCCTTTAAAAAGAATATCAATAAATATTTTTTCAAGAGACCTGGTAACTTAAGACCCTTGAATACCCCTTAGAGGTATTCAAGTTATTATTGGCGAACCCTTGTTTTTGCAGTGGACGTGTTTGCACCAATCTAAGTCTATTAATTTCTGACAAGTTACAATCAACCAATTCTACTTGACTTGTTTGTCCTTCATTTGCTATAACTTTGATCCTAAATGCTAAGTAGTATAGTATGTGGTGATAAAGCCAATTATTTGACAGCATCAGCTATCTTTTTGGAAGACAGCACTATGTCTCCTGTAATAGTATGTGGAAATGACCTTAAGAGATGAAGAGACAGAATCAAGGAAATGGCTAGATGAGCCATGGTGCTGTAGTGGTTAGAATGCAGTACTACAAGTTATTTAACAATAACAGATAATCAGAGTTGGAAGGACCTCGTAGATCATCTAGTCCAACCCCCCGCCCAAGCAGGAGACCCTACACCATTTCTGACAAATGGCAGTCCAATCTCTTCTTGAAAGTCTCAAGTGATGGTGCTCCCACAACTTCTGAGGGCAAGCTGTTCCATTGGTTGATTGTTCTCACTGCCAGAAAGTTTCTCCTTATTTCCAGGTTAAATCTGTCCTTGTTCAGTTTCCATCCATTATTCCTTGTCTGGCCTACAGGCTCTTTAGAAAATAGCTTGACCCCTTCCTCACTGTGGCAGCCCCTCAAATATTGGGAGACTGCTATCATGTCTCCCCTGGTCCTTCTCTTGAGTAGTCTAGCCAAGCCCAGTTCCTGTAACCATTCTTCATACGTTTTAGTCTCCAGTCCCCTGATCATCCTGGTTGCTCTTCTCTGTACTCTTTCTAGAATCTCTGTGTAACAAATACGCTCATCATGACTGCTTGGGATTACCCAAGCAATTGATTCAATACCTAGAATCATCCAATGAGTTTCCATTTCTCTGCAATTCATGCAGACCCAAACTGGATCTGTTGGAAAGAGTCGATACCATTGAAACACGATTAACATCCCTTGACACCAAAGTAGCATCCCTGGACACCTTAAAAGAAAGATTATCCAACCTCGAAAAAAAAGACACAATGCAAAAACCTGAACATCCAATAGCTACAAACCACATCTCTACTCAACAACCACAACCCAATCCACAACCCAATCCACAGAAAAACATAACCCAGACAAATATTGATATCCCAATCCTCATCAGAGAGGCTGTTGAGCGTGAACGGAAACGTCCAAACGCCATCTTATTTGGTCTAGAGGGCATCAATGATAATGATGACATCACAACTGTCCGAAACATCATCAGTGATTATCAAGCATCAGCCATCTCCCCTGATGAAATACTTGACATTTCCCGCATTGGCCAAGAGCTCAAAAACAGTGACGGCTCTGTGACCCCACGCTTCTGCAGGGTCATTTGCAAAAATGAATCAAGCAAACGCAAATTCATTTACACTATAAATTCACTCGCCAAAACCAACACCAACCATAAGAACCTCTGTTGTCACCCTGACCTAACCATACAGCAACGTGCCCGCTCCCGTGTACTCCGCACTGAACTCAAAAAACGTCTCGACAATGGAGAGAAGGACCTGTACATTGACTACCATGCTGACTGTATCAAAAGTAAGTCACACATCCCGCAACTCAGCTTTAACCTTCAACCACAACCCTACCTCAACCAATCCACCATCACCCAAGACTAGGCACGCACGCCCATAACTACCTCAATTCCAACTACTGCTGGCCTTAAATGCAAGCTACTCAATGCAAGAAGCCTTGTAAATAAAATACCTGAATTTTTCCTCCTACTAAATATGGCTAAATTCGACATTATATTTGTCTGTGAAACATGGCTCAATGCATCTCTCCCCGACTCCATTACCACAGTAAGAGACTATCATGTTTACCGATCAGATCGTGAAATTCGTAGAGGAGGTGGTGTTGCTATCTTCTACAAAAAGTCCTTACATCTAAAAAATATCCAAGTTACCCAGGAGCTTGCTCTTCCTGAGACCATTATCTGTGAACTATCCTTAAATATCACAATTCGATTCTTACTATGTTACAGAGCACCTGATTATGACATCAAACATGTAAACAAGCTAAATACACTACTAACATGGACAGCATCCTGCCCATACCCTTTTATCTTTCTTGGTGATTTCAATCTGCCTCATATTGACTGGACCCTAAATGAATGTACAACTGAAACCATACATGCAACCTTTTACAATGCTGTTACAAATCTGGGACTGGAACAACTAGTATCCAACAACACTAGACTAAACAACTGCCTCGATCTCATCTTCTGCAATAGTTTGAATTTAATTTACGGAATACAAACTAAAGAACCCTTTTCCAGCAGTGACCACAATATGATTGACTTTTGTCTCAACATACGTCCACACAAAAACCACCACAATGATGTGATCCCCAATTATAATTTCAAAAAAGGCAACTATGATCTTATAAACAACGATCTCTCATCCCTTGATTGGCAATCTCTATTCACTGGATGCAATACTGTTGAAGACCATTACAACATATTTTTACTTGAAGTCAAAAGAGTCATCAAACTATATGTACCAACAACTACTCCCAAAACAAAACAAAAAAACAGATTGCCCATAACAATAAGGAAACTTCAATCCAAAAAGAGATCACTCTGGTGGAAAAACAAATCTGGTCACGTTGCCAATTTCAAAAGCCGATACAAAAATTTATGCCACCAAATAAAGACCGAATGCACCAATTATCACATTAAACAAGAGGAAAACCTTCTAAGCACCAATTCCACCAATGCTTTTTACAATTTTGTAAACAACAAACTAAAAGATTCAAGGTCCATCCCACCCCTGATAGGACCTAATGGTAAAGACCGCAACGACAACACCATTAAAGCCAACATCTTTAACACATTTTTTGGCTCAGTATTTGTAAACAGCAATGGATCATGCCCAGCATTTCCTAGCCGAACCACAGATAACTACAGTGATCTAATACATATCGATTTTACAGAAGACAATGTTGAAAAAGCACTACGCAATCTAAAACCATCCCTATCTATTGGACCGGATGGAATATGTGCCTATTTCTTTAAAAAGTTATCCACTGCCATAGCCAAACCTCTAAGCATAATCTTTGAAAAATCTTTCAGGACCAGTTCCTTGCCTAATCCATGGTCACAAGCCACAGTCATCCCCATCTTCAAAAAGGGAGACCCTTGCCTAGTTGAAAATTACAGACCAATCTCCTTATGCTGCGTCACCTGTAAAGTCATGGAATCAATTATTAACCAATCCATCATCCTCCACTTAGAGACAAACAACCTACTCTCCAATAAACAATTTGGTTTCAGAAAAAAACTAGCCTGTAATCTGCAACTCTTACACTGCAAAAACATATGGACTACACAACTTGATCAGGGCAAAACAATAGATGCAATCTACATAGACTTCTGTAAAGCCTTTGATTCAGTGGTACATGACAAACTATTACTAAAAATAAAATCCTATGGTATCTCTGGACAACTGCATAACTGGATAGAAGCATTCCTGTCAAACAGACAACAAATGGTCAAAATTGGGAGTGTCCTATCAAATTCTGTACCTGTCAATAGTGGTGTCCCCCCAAGGCAGTGTTCTAGGACCAACTCTCTTCATACTCTACATAAATGACCTCTGGGATCATATTAAGAGCAACTGCGTTCTTTTCGCTGATGATGTAAAGCTGTTCAATACCACAGACAATACTGCTACCCTTCAAAAAGATCTTGACTGTGTATCAGAATGGTCAAACAAATGGCAACTTCAAATCTCAAAAAATAAATGCTCTGTCTTACATATTGGCAAAAAAAATCCGAAAATAAAATACAAGCTGAATAGTCAAGATCTTGTTGATGATCCAAGCTCTGTAAAGGACCTTGGAATACTCACCTCTAATGATCTAAGTGCTAGTGCCCACTGCAACTACATAGCCAAAAAGGCATTAAGAGTTGTTAACCTAATCTTACGTAGCTTTTTCTCTGGTAATATCACACTACTAACTAGAGCATACAAAACATTTGCTAGACCAATACTCGAATACAGCTCATCAGTCTGGAACCCACATTACGTATCTGATATTAGCACAATTGAGAAAGTCCAGAAATATTTCACAAGAAGAGTTCTCCACTCCTCTACTCGTTGTAGAATACCTTATGCCACCAGACTTGAAATTCTAGAACTAGAAAACCTTGAATTACGCCGTCTTCGGTCTGATTTAAGCATGGTATATAAAATCATACATTGCAATGTCCTACCTGTCAATGAATACTTCAGCTTCAACCATAACAACACAAGAGCACACAACAGATACAAACTCAAGGTTAACCGCACCAAGCTTGATTGCAGGAAATACGACTTCAGCAACAGAGTGGTCAATGTCTGGAATACTCTACCCGACTCTGTGGTTTCTTCCCCAAACCCCAAAAACTTTAACCTTAGACTGTCTACTATTGACCTCACCCCTTTCCTAAGAGGTCTGTAGGGGACGTGCATAAGCGCACCAACGTGCCTACCGTCCCTGTCCTATTGTTTCTTTTATTTTTATTTTATTTTTCTTATATGTACCCATTTCATGTATTCATAATTTTGTATACACTTTTACTTATTATCTCGTAAACAATTGACAAATAAAAAAAAATAAAAAAAATAAAATAAATCTCAACATCTTTTTTGTAATGTGGTGAACAATTACAAACAGCTACTTCTGCTGACCACTGGCTACAGTTCAATTCTCACCAGTTCAAGGTTAACTCAGCCTTCCATTGTTCCGAAGTTGGTAAAATGAGGACCCAGATTGCTGGGGCATTAGGCTGACTCTGTGAACCACTTAGAGAGGATTGTAAAGCATTGCAAAGCTGTATATAAGTGTAAGTGCTGGTGCTAGTGCTAAAAGGCAACTTAACCTGAAGTTTTGCAAGTGGCTCCCTAGTTTCTTGGGCTCTAAAGTGTAATGGTAGTGGATGGAAAAATATATACTGTCAAATAGACCAAACAGGAAAAGCAGGATGATCTAAATTTATTTTGTTGTAAGGCTATAGTAACAGAATAGTGCAAGTCTCCCATTGTCTCTTTTTACCACTTGAATTGTTAGAGTGGATGCTTTCTAAATGTCTTTATTTGCCTGTTTCTCAACTGCAGGCTCTTTCCTTTTTAATCTGATCATTCCCTAGGTAACATCACTTCCTCCTCTCTTCCAAGGTCATTCTCATCTTCCATTTCAAACTTTCAAGCTTCTATTAATATACTCTTACAATAAAGTAGAATGAGTACATCTGGCTATGTTTCCATCTGTTCTACCTCTCCATGTCTCCTTCTGAGTCTAATAAAGAATTTTACATTTAAAAGGGTAATACTGCTGGTAGCTATTACATTCAGCAAAACTATTGATTGCCAATATTAAGTGATAGACCCCAATTATTCTCTCTATTGCTTAATTGTCTCTCTCTTTAACACACAAACATGCATCACTCACACACTTCTGATCTTAGATGACTGGACCAATTTCAATTTTTGTGCCATTGTGCCATTTTAAAAAGGTGATAAAATCCAATTAGTCTGCTGAGTATTACAAATAATTTTTATGCTACAAATTTCTGTATTAAATTGGCAGGCTGGATGCCAGAAGTAATATCCTATTGGAAGAACAATGCGGTTTTGGACGACACAGATTGACTTACTATCATGACTTAGTAGTTCTCAATTTAGCTGAAAATATACAGTACATTTTCTCCAGAGGAAAAATTATATGCTTCCTTCAACACTATGACTCTTTTGACTCAAATCTCAAAAATAAGTTATGGGAGAAATTGAACTTGTCCACTGATCTATGTCTACTACCTCTAATTATAGAATTTATAAGAACAACACACTGCAGTTCTTTTGGTCCTTAAGGATGTGTCTTATTCACCCCTGTCCCAATTCCAATTCAAAGAGGGATAAAATAGGGGTGTATGTCAACTTCTAGTCTTTTAAATAGCTATATAAAACTAACCATACAAACTCTGTCAGACTAGGTTTTGTTTTTAATTCTCCTTCCCTAACCAGCAATTTTGGTTTTACTTTGTCCAGATTATGCTGCAATTTTCCCTGTGCCTTTAGTGGGTCCTTTTGCAGAGGAAACAGTCTTATTATAAATCATGATAAAACAAAAGTATTGTGTATTTGGGAAGACCTGTTACCCATTATGGATATCCATATCCATATCCATACTGTTCATTATTCATGAACGATACCTGGTACTGTTCAGCTCAAATCCTTTAAATTTCTTAAGGAGCCTTTCTTCATGCATCTACATCTTAGAAAGATAAATTTATTGAAATCTTCAAAAGTTCAAAGTCTTGAAAATGCCCTCTTGCTATTGTGAACCTGAATTGCAAAGTTCTAGAGGATATGATACAGTTTCTTTTTGAGCTACATGATCTATGGGGTGCCACGATGCTATCATCTTCTATGAAATTTTTCAGTCCAAATTGATAAGGATACCCAACTGTGTTTCTAATCGTCTACTCATGCTAACAATTGCCTGATTTCTGTCAGGGCAAAATTTTGGTTTTGTCTTGATTGAAATACTAGTTCTATTTAATATATTTTGAGATACTTTTGACCTCTCTGATCCTCTGTGACAAGTTTTTATGGCCTTTACTAAAGGGAATAAAGTTGCATTTAAGAGTCTCTGATGTTTCTGCTCAATATTTATTAAACCGTCTGAAAACGTAATTCTACTTCAGATACAGATACAATTTTCTCCTTAACACTGTTTTATTACTTTATTCTTTTCTACTATTTTTTTGCCACCTCCTCCTCCTCTTCTCTATCTCTGTCTCTGTCTCTCTCTCTCTCTGAACTCTGGCGTCAGTGCTTAAAATGCATGATCCATGTTCTTCCAGGAAAATTTTACTGAAAATCAAATTAAGTCTATTCAATTATTCTAGAAGTACTCCTAATTTAATGGCTTGTGGGCTGAATCCCAAGTCATTTTATTTCAGCCCAATCTTTATTGAGTCCTGCATCATGCTACCAAATATTTTATGATCTTGTTTTTTAATGCTTTTTCATACAAAAATCAGTCAAAATACTGCCTGTTGTCTCTTGAGGCATTAAATAATTTAAGAAACAAAGGGATGATAAACTACATCAAAATTATTCAGAAATTAGACAGAATTATAATACTACAGTCCATTTTGGCCTATTGAGGTTAGGAAAATCTGTGTGTTTGCTACATAACATTATGATTGTTAGCATAACTTTTCTCACCTATGTGTTGTATAAGAATGCAGGTTCTCATACTGTCATGAAAATACATATGAACATATACATTTTTGCCTAATATTTTCTCTGATTTACAGTTTTGCAATTGACTTTCACAATTTTTGATGTATATATTTTATACATCATTATCCTAAGATATTTTCTGCGGATTCATTTTTATCAGATAAGGGTATCACAATCTTCCAAGTGTGAAACTTGAATTATAACTGTCTACCAGTTTGAATATTAGTTTAGGAAGGGTGAATGTGAAGAGTTTCTAATAAAATCTGGGGAATTTGTTTTTTCTCACTCAGCCATTCTCAACTTTATCAGAAAATTGGCACATCAAAAATAGGAATTACATACAAGAATTTTAATCTTAATAGCTGAATATATACAATATCAAATTTCCATAATAATCTCCTATATGCATAGATCATTAGAATTCTCATATGCAATTATGCTTCAGATAATTTATTACTCTATCAAAGCTTTTTTAAAAATATGTTTTAATTAAGCTTCTATTGTTTCAACATAAAACATCATAGTTTCAACAACATTCTTGACATCTATACAAGTTCTTATCTTAAATATCTTAACACTTTATTTATATTTATCTAATATTAATTAATAACTTTAACTATAATCGTTATTCCTATATTCTTATATAATTTACAAATTTACATTTTACATTCTTAGGGCTTCTTCCAGTTAAGTTTCTTGTATTATTTTTAATTTCTGTTTGCTAGCCCATTTATTCCAGATTCAGAATCATCTCTTTTTTTCAATTTCAACATTAACATATTCATTTTGGCACTTTCTATTACTTTTTGTAATATCAGTTCTTCTTTAGGAATATTGGGAGCTTTCCATACCTGTGCAAACCTGTTGTGATATGTAACAGTAAATATTTTATTTCTTTTGGTATTCTATCTTTAATAATTCCTAAAAGGAAGGTTTCCAGTCTGAGCTCAATCTGATAACCAGTAATCTCTTGTAGCCAGTTTTTAATTTGAATCCAGATAGTCCTAGTTTCGGGGCATAGCCTTATTACTCTATCCGTCAAAGCTTATTAGGATTTCTCAGAGCTGCTAGCCCAACCTGGAAAAATTCATTGGCAAATAGCAATGTTGTGTAACAGCTAAGATGTTGAACTTTGCCTAAAGAGATTTAGGATCAAATAATTTTACTCTGTGTTCTTCACCCATATTTTCAGGAAAAAAAAAATCTTTGGTTGACAACAGAAAGAAAGTGGTATTGTATGAATATTTGTATTGATTGTTATTTCCTATTTTAAAGAAAATTGTTTTTGTCTTAAGTAAATATAGTATCATCTCCATCATATTGCCAGTGGGAAGGAAAGGGCCTTAGATTTAAGAGGTTGCTTACAAAAACCAGCTGAATCTATGAAAAAGACAAAAATTGAACCAGGGATTTTCTAGTACACAATTTATATAACATACAAATCCATCTGCAGTGGCTTTTGCTCTGTTATCTTTCTTGAAATGATATTAACCAGATCACAGTAGTTCTGTTTACGTTAGCTTGTAGTAAACATTGATATCAATGTTAGCATGGAACTACTTTCAATATTTAGTTTACTGGCTAAAAACGGTAGCTATTTTTCTTTAGCTCTAAGGTTGGCTTCAGAACTGTTGCTTAAATTCTGAACTGTCTGAACTGTTGCTTAAATTCTATTCTAAAAGAATTTTGAAAAATAATAAAAGTAAATGTTTAAAAATTTACTCCCAGAGGAACAAATAAATTTCTATTGCCAGCTCTGGCAAGAGAAAGACAAACTTTTTTGTGATATTTATGAAAGCTAGAACATGAAGCTGAGCAGGTCATATGGAGAATTTGAACCTGACTTCCCTGAGTGTATCCTTGGATCATGGAACTTCTGCAAATAAAAAAAAGAGGCATCTTAAATGTAAATTTTCAGGCATCTTAAATGTAAATATTCCTGTTTGTATTGTCACTTCTGATTATTTTCCACATTCTGCACTTTTCAGATCAAATATTCTGTTATTTAAAGTACACGCTGCTTTTTAGTTCATTCATTTAAATAGACTACTTACTGGATATTCCTGGATTTAATAATTTGTGGAGTCTATGATTACCTTCTATGCAGATGGTCTTCACTTATGAGTAATCTAATCTAATAAAAGTTACACATTACACATTACTACACATTACTAACATACAGTAATATGTGAGCTATGAAAAGAACATAGTATATATATTCAAAAGTTCAAGCATTTTATCTCTAAATAAATATGCTTAATATCAATGTTTTGATCAGATCATATGATTTGTTATCTAATCACAAAGCCTCACTAAATAAGTTTTCCTTATCCCCTATTCTTCCTAAAAAATGACCCTTAACTCTTGGTAACTGCATCCACAAGCGGCTTGGTAGATCTTGTCTTTTATCCACCCAATTTAGCCAACAGTCCTGAAAAGACCAGGTGTTCTCCCATACCAAGTACTAACTGATTTACATCTTGTTTGTTACAACTATTAGACAAGATTGCATAGATGCAATGACTGTATGTATGTGTGTATGTATATATGTATGTTTGCATGTATGCATCTATCTATCTATCTATCTATCTATCTATCTATCTATCTATCTATCTATCTATCTATCTATCTATCATCTATTAAAAACAGTCAAAAGTGATTAGGAGCACAGTTCTCAACACATTTATCTATTTTAGTCATGGAAATACTCTTATATTTATAGACTACAAACAGAATGAGATTAATAAATTATATTTTTTATTACATAGATAACAGTGTAAGATTACAGCTGGTAGCTATTTAGCAGGTTTTGTGCCTAATTCACATTAAACCTCGACTGTTACAGTATCTGGCAGTTGTTTCTCTGTAGGAATTACAAAATCCAAGAGCACTTTAGCCTCTTCATTTTTTATTATTTTTGTCCACTTTATGGTCTCACCCAGTTTTTGCTTAGAAACAAATGGTATTTTTTGAAGATCTTCCAGTGCACCATGCTTGCTTCTTTGCCATGCTGATGTTTGTAGTCAGTCTGTGCAATCTTCTTGAAGCAGCAGCTAAATAGTGGCCTTCAACATTTTTATTTGTTACTCTCTTATCAATTTTGGTTTTGTATTTATTTGTTCTTAAGGCTAGGTCTTGGGCAGCCAGGTCTTGGGCAGCCAGAATCAGCTTCTTTGTCTCTTTCTTCAACTTTTCTGCTTTTAGCCATTGTGGGGTCTTCTTGTTATTTGCCTGGCCTGTTTTTTTTTTAAATAAGTACTGGTTTTGTAATACTTCCCCCTCCCCATATTTCTTTTCTATTCTTCATTTGGCTTTTCTTATAGTCCGGCTTGGTCTCTTCAGTTCTCAGAAAGCCTTCATGTTATATTAGCTTTAATGCATCTTCCTCACTGTCCTTCAGACATTATTCCAATGCCATTATTTTTTTCTTCAGCTGACTGGTGTACTTGCAATATTCTATGCCGACCCATTTTCTCTTGGTAAGAAGAATCTGTCAATATTGCTGTATGTGTGAAGGGCATGATTCACTACCATTATTTTTCTTGTCTTCCTATCCAAGGCTTTTAGTTCTAAAAACTGGTCCTTCTAATTTAGTGTTATTTACTCTTGCTATGTTGCTTTTCAGCTTTTGAAATTGATTGTTCTGGATCATTTGACATTGACTTTGATACACCAGGATTGGATTTGAGTCTTTCTACATGCAAAGTAGGTATTTCATTTCTGATCAAGATTTCTTTGAGAAAACTCTACACATAGAGATTGTTTGAATACACAATCAGCTCAGGAATTATGCCTCTGTAACATCTCACCATCTGACTTTATTAAGATATTTATATTCATAAGCATGCTCAAAGAAAGAAGTGTTGGTGTAAGTAGGAGTTAAATTAATGAAGGAAGTTATTAATGTAGAGTGTTTTGCTAGGGAAAGAAAGAAAGGGAAAAAATAAAAGACAATAATATCCCAAGGGACATTATTGCTTCCCATAATGTTTAAAAGCATGTATAAAATTAGTTCCTATTCCAAATCAAAAACAAACTTCTAACACCAGAAACTTTCTATAATGGCCTCTCCCCTTCCACCACAGGTGGAGTGCTATTTAATCACTACATTGACAAAGATAAAAGTCAGGCTTCTAGATAGTACAAGCTCTTCGTCAGTTCCCCAAGTATTGTACTCCTAAGACTGTTGTCTTAAACAAGCACTTTTCCTTTGTGTTTCCTCATGCTTAAATAGAACAAGTGCCTTTGCACTCACTGGTTAATTGGAATTACCTACTACATAAATGCATCTCTTTTTTCTTGTCCCTTGATTCTGAGTAGAGGATAGAAAATCTGTTTGAGTTTCCCAAAGCTGACCCTTTAATTGAGTGAACAAGGATTTTGTGGTTGTATTTTTTTTTTAAATAAGCAATTTTATACTTGCAAGTTTTTAATTTCCCACAAGG
The DNA here is from genome assembly GCF_900518735.1 of Pseudonaja textilis. The sequence goes on along the minus strand of NW_020769349.1, from coordinate 8,593,631 downwards.
CAAAACATTTCCAACTATATACAAATTCTGGCTACAGAAACTGAGAACAAAAACCCCTATACCTTGTAAACAATTCCATGGTGGTTGCTTCTGTGCTGCAAGATAATCTTGGTTTGGATAATGTTAATTCTACCTGTTAAATCCATTATTAAAGTGATAGGAGATTGCAAATCAGGGGTTTATTAAAAGGACCAATTCTAGATCTGTACAGTTATATTCAACTTATCTATCTTGCACCCATCTTTCTTGTCTAACATAATAATAATAAAATAATAAAAATAAATCATTTTATGATATATAATATAAAAATGGCTTGTTTTTATTATTTTTAATTATAAAATTATTTGTTGGACAAGAAATAGGGGTGCAAAATAGATAAGTGGAATATAAACACATAGATCTAGAGTTGGTAGAAGAGCTTTGCATCTCCTATCACTTTAATAATGGATTTAACTGCTAGAATTAGTGTTACCCAAATGCTAATGCCCTCTTAACAATCTATTCTTTTCTTGCCACATATGGTGAGTTGACAAACTTCCATAAAATTGCAGCTTTGCAACATTTATTGCAAATGAATGGATTTGGACCATCATAAATTCTAATGTTTCAGTACTGTAAGATTTGCTTCCTTAATATATTACATAAAAATATAATTGAAGTACAGTGAGCCTGTCCTTCTAATGAATATTTTGCATTTAAAAAGTTGTTGTTGCTAAGAAGGGTAAGGCTACAATCAAATTTCAAAATTTGAAATGTTTGCTTCAAGAGCAATGTATCACCTTATCCCTAGACCAAAAATAGGGTTAAACCCTTAGATAGGGTTAAATCCTGGGCCTAATTTAACTTAATTCATTTGACTTTGTGATGAAATCATGGAAAATAAAATAATTGGAGACATCTACTGCTATTTTCTTCTAAACCAAAGATTAAGCTATATAGAAAAAATGGAACTTTCCCAAATAGATTTTTTCACTTTTATATTACACACCTATGACCACAAAGGGATGAAGTGCAGAGTACAAAATGGTCAGAGAAGGATGAATCTGTCCTTTTATAATTGCCATGATCCCAAATAGGATATTTTGTATTTATTATATATTTAAAAAATATTCTGATTTACAAAAAGTTCCTATGAAGTGCATGGGAGGAATCTGAAAATGATTTTGATTGGTTGGTTCAATTTGTTCCACAGATGCCTAAGTTTAAGTCAGGTCTCCAGAGAAGTTATTTATTTGGTTAAGAATTTTCTATATCAATGTAGATTAATTCATATACAGTATTGTTTATTTAATTCTAAAAATTAATATTTTTGAAAATATAAAATAAATATTTTGCATAGATGCCTCAAATTCAGAGCAAGTTACGAATACTGCATTCGACTGGCAGGTCATGCAAATAATCCAGAAAGAAATGGATGAGACCAGGACAAAATCTAAATGTGCTTTTATTGCTTATATTTAAATTCAATCAAATATGTTTACGCTTTAGTTATGAATGTAATCATTTTCTCTTTTTGTCCCATTAAATGGTTGCAACCTTTAGAGCCTTAGGTTATTTTATCTTGGTCTTAGCCTTTTTGAAAAGATGGATTAGAATTCTATATAATTGTTTATGGATATGGAAATTCCTATCAATTATATCAAAATGCGATATGTATATTTAAAATGTCTCATCTATCTATCTATCTATCTATCTATCTATCTATCTATTTCAGTTTTTACATTCAGGGAATTTTGCAGTTTAATTCTCCATTTAAAAACAAGATTATATGTAGGACAAAAATATACTTTATATGAAAATTGTTTCTCAAATTATATATGTATATATTGCATAAAAAACAAAAGCATTTTTGTACTGGGAGAAACGTACCTTCTAGAAATTGTTTATTTTCATCCAGTTTTTTTTTAATTTACATTTTTCATGTTAATTAATGGGATTAATTTACACTAAAACATCCTAAAGTAACAGAAAACAAAACTGATAAATATGTCTATCTTTGCTTCTTTATGTTGATAGATATGTATTTTGAAAATGTACAAGGATTTATTTTAGTTTTTTCTTTATTAATTTTAAGCCCTGTCACCTTTCCGAATTCTTCTATTTCACTCATTAGTGTAGAACTTGTTTCTTTTGGGTCTTTCATTATAAATACCATGTCATTTGCAAAGGCTTGGAGTTTATACTCTTCTTTTTTGACATTTAATCCTTTGATATCTTGATTTTGTCTTATCTATGACAAGAATACTTCTTCAGATAATATATATAACAATGGGGCTAGTGGACATCCTTTCCTCACTCCTTTATTTATTTCTAAACCATCCATGGTTTTTCCATTCACTATTACTTTTGCTGTTTGTATTTTATAAATTGTTTTGATAACTCCCAAAAAGTTTTCTCCAAATTGCATATTAGTCAATTGTTCAATGAGAGAATGCCAATTTAACTTGTCAGATGCTTTCTGGGCATCCAAGAACATAAGCACCATAGGTTTATCAGGGTGCATCTCATAATATTCTAGGATGTCCATAATCAATCTTGTGTTAGTCTTCATCTGTCTATTTGGGAAAAAGCCATTCTGGTCAGAATGAATAATTTTGCTTAGTATCTTTTTCAGTCTTTCAGACATTATCGTAACTAAGATCGTATAGTCCACATTTAGCAGTGAGATCGGTCTGTAATTTCTTATTTGTTGAGGGTTTGTCAGTTCCTTGTACATAAGTGTTACGTATGCCTCTGTCCACTTCTTTGGTCTTTTAGCTCATTCTTCAGTTGGGGTGGATTGCAACTGTAAAAATGAATGTGTTACCAAATGTGAAT
>NW_020769349.1:8523054-8590804 GCF_900518735.1 Pseudonaja textilis | reverse complement strand
TGGGGTGGATTGCAACTGTAAAAATGAATGTGTTACCAAATGTGAATTTGTTATTTTTGTTCCAAACAGTGCCAGTCAAGTTAGGAAATAACCTTTTTGAGGACCCAGCAAAAAAATATCAAAATTTATTTGGCAAAAGAAAAAAGCTAGGATAAAATATAAATTATTACAAGATAGTAGAAGCAACAGAGGATTTGGCCTCCCAGTCTTTGAATTATATTATCAGGCGGCAATAACTACATGGATTAAGGATTGGATTAATTTGACAGATAAAAGAATATTAATGATAGAGGGTTACAACTTGGCTGGCATGCATTTCCTGGGATGGAAAAGTAAATATCATACCTATTTCCAAAGACATTGAGTGAGAGATACTCTGCTATCTATGTGGGATAAACTAAAAAAGAACCACTATGTGAAGGTGGCATTATGGTTATTGACAATGGAAGCACTAATATATCCCATTGCTCTAGATTTCAACCAAATGGTAAAATATAGAGGTCTGTTAAATGAAGGGAGGGAAGTAAAAATGTGGAACCAATTAGAATCCCAGGCAATTGAAATAGGATGGTGGTCCTATTTGCAGGTTCAAACATGATACAAAAAAGACAAAAAGCAATTTGGTTTTTATATAACTCAGCAAGAGTTAGATAAAATATTACAAGGGATGGAAAAATGATTAGTAAAATATATAATTACCTATTGGATTATAAAATGAAAGAGGAAACTGTTAAAGAAAGTATGATAACCTAGGCTAAAAATGTGGGCCATAGATTGATTTGGAACAGTGGGAATGTATTTGGCAGGTAAACTATAAATTAACACTGTCGGTTTCTTACAAAGAGAACAGTGAGAATAGCCAAAATGTTCCCAAATATGATAGCTAAATGTTGGAGAAGTAACCATAAGCAGGGAACATATTTCCACATGTGGTGGATGTGCCTCCATGCACAGAGATACTGGTGAAAAATTAAATCATGGTTAAAGGAAATAACAAAACAGAAAATTAAATTTAAACCAGAAATCTTCCTGGTAGGCATGTTAGAATTTAATATGAATAGAAAACACCAATAGTTAATGCTCCATATCATAGCGGCAGCCAGAATATCTTTCATCCAAAATTGGAAACAGTCTATGACCCACCCCAGAAGCTGCAATAATTAATAAGGTATACGAATGTGCAGAGATGGACAGATTGATGAAGTTATTGAAGAATAAGGAAGAAGGAGAATACTATAAAATATGGAATGTTTGGTACAAATGGATAAGAAAAAGACGCAAAGGCATCAAATGGTAATGCATGCAATATCATAAAACAATAAGTTTTACATGTAAATAAATGTAAATACCAATGTATATAGGTATAAAATGCCTAGAATGATGAAGAAGCAAATACAGAGATGGATACCACAAGAATAGAAGACACTTAAAAATGTAAACACTGCTACAGTAACATTGTAAAATGTGGAAATTTGTTTTTAATTGTCAAAACGTATTTATTAAAAAAAGAAAATGTACAAGGAATCATGGTTATATAAACAAGTTACACAATTAAGTTGAAATGATAAATTTTACCTAGAATATGTACAGCTAACTGTGGAATCTCTTTGAATTCCAGCACTTGATGCTGGAACTTCCATGAAAGAGCTCCATATGAACAACTGGGACAAGCAGAGCCATAGATCAAAAGCTTTAGATGTGCTTTTAAATGGTTCCCTTAAATTGAGGATGAAAAGTAAAAGAAACCTTTCATCAGTTAAAGGTATAAACTAATTAGTTTCAAAATAGGAGATGAAAGTTTATGATGTTATTTTCAATTTGATACTTCAAATAAGGCATTATAGAGGAAATTTTTTCCTTCAACTACAGTTCTGAGGGATAAATGCTGGATTTATCTATAGGTAGCAACAAACTTCTAAGCAATTAACATATATTAGGAATAGTCTATTTGCAGGTATTTGCCAAACTGTTAATTTAGCATGTGTTTGTTTATAATTCTATTCTTCCCCACTTTTACATTTAAAATATTACCATAACATTTTACAGAACAATATGTTTTATATTGCCTGTTTTTTTTAAACAAATTTAAAAATATGTATGCTTATAGTTTATGAATATACAAATATGAAAAGAATGCAAAATTTCACAGTTAACCAATTTTCTGTCTGTTAAAATTTGGAATTTAACTCATTTTGGAATTTGGAAAATCAGAATGTTCTAAACCAAGTGGATCAAAGTTTGTGAATAGTGTCCACTGTGGGTAAATGATAGCCATAACACTTAAGAGAAAGCAGAAAAGAAATATGTTGTAAACAGATCAAAGCTTGAGAAAGGCCAGGCAATTACTAATGTTATTTGCACCTCTTTTCATGTACTATTCAAGTTATTACTGCAATGAAATTGAAGACAGTGCTGAATCCTTCAGTTATATGAAATCTCTCTCTTCTTCCCTATCCCCAAGTTCTGCTATGCTGCCTCATCATGTCATGTCTCCAGGGAAGATAAGGAAACAATATATGAAGGGTATGTCAAGAATATGTATTCCCAGGAGGGCCATTCAACATATTCAAAGTCATAGAATCAGAAGTGGTATTCAGCAGGTTCTGACCAGTTCTGGAGAACTGGCAGTGGAAATTTTGAGTAGTTCGGAGAACCGGCAGATACCATCTCTGACTGGCCCCACCCCCATCTATTCTCTGCCTCCCAAGTCCCAGCTGATCGACTGGGTCTTCTTTTGTTGCCCTGCACAGGAGAATGGAGCTGGGAAGCAGGTTAGTGTGAGGGAATGGGATTTTGCAGTAACCTTCCCCCAGGAGTAGGGAAGGAATGGGATTTTGCAGTAACCTTCCCCCTGGAGTGGGGTGGGAATGAACATTTTACAGTATCCTTCCCCTGCCATTCCCACCAAGCCACACCCACCAAGCCATGCCATGCCCACCAAGCTGTGCCCACAGAACCGGTAGTAAAAAATTTTTGAATCCTACCACTGCATAGAATCATACAATCATAGGGCTGGAAGGGATCTCAGAGATCTTCTAATTTAATCAGCTGCTCAAGGCAGGAGTCCTATAAAGAGCCGTGGTGGCACAGTAATTCTTCCAACTGCTGTTCGGCGGTTCGATTCTTCCCAGCTCAAGGTTAATTCTGCCTTCCATCCTTCTGTGGTCAGTAAAATGAGGACCCATATTGGGAGCAATATGCCGACTCTGTAAACTACTTGGGGTGGGGGGGGCTATAAGAAATGTGAAGCAATATATAAGTCTAAGTGCTACTACTATTGTTATACCATCCCAATCAAATGCTTGTCCAGTTTATTTTTGAAAAAATCCAGTGACTGACCACCCAAAAAGTGAGGAGAAAAGCTATTCCATTGATTAACTCCTAACTTTTTCTTCTTATTTCTAGGTTGCATTTGTCTTTGACAAGCTTCCATCCATTACTTTGCATTCTGCCTCTGATGCCCTAGAGAAAAAATCATCCCAGTTCCCCAGTTAAAGCAAGTAGGCATCTAAATATTGGGCAGCAGCAATATAGGAAAATGCTAAGCTATATGACCACGTCAAAAACAATGGCTAAGATATTAATTCATACTTTATAGGAGGAAATGGTAAACTGTTCCTTTACTTTCACCAAAAACAATTCATCGATAGGAATCATAAAACGATTAATGATACAGTGCCAGATCATGGACCCCTCAGGTCAGATGACAACCAACATGTTACAAAGGAAGAGCTAAGGATCTTTTGGACTACTAATAGTATTTATGATATGACCATATTAAAGCCTTTCAGACATCTTGTTGCTGATGCTGCTATACAAGAGAAGACAGAACACAGTGGGAACATGAAACAAGAAGCATGATCACAGGAAAGCTCAGTACAGTAAGATGAAATGAAATAACTGCAAATCAACAATTTGGGCATTAGGAAACTAAAATGGATTGAAATTGGATTCTTTCAGGCAGAAGATCACTCTGTTTACTGTTCAGGACATTAAAAAAAAAAAAACCAAAGCCATTGCTTTTATATTTAGGAAGGGCAAATAGTACTTGGCCATAGTGTCACTGATGACCAAATAATATCAATCAGACTTTAAGGTGACAATTATCCATATTTATGTTCCAATTACTGTTGCAGAAGAATGGAAGTTTTGTAAATTTTAAGGTCAAATCCAATTGGAATTTGACAGAACATACATGTAATATGTCTTGCCTATAATTGGAGACAGGAATGCCAAAGTTGGAATCATTATTTATTTATTTATTTGGAAATTTTATATTTCCTCCTACTCACTCATAGTGACTCAAGGCGGCTTTCAGGAAATAAAAACACAACATAAAAGAAATAAAAATAATAAAATAATAACCCTCCACTGCCCCACCCTGGTGAAAACACACACTAATACCAGCCATTTAATGGGCTCCATCTCACTTTGAGTTCCCCAGGCCCACTGGCAGAACCACATCTTCAGGGCCTTCCAAAAGAGTATCAGAGTGGGGATCAGTCTAATTTCCAGAGGGATGATGCTTCAGAGAGGCGAAGCCACCACAGAGAAGGCCCTTCTTCTGGTCCCACTAAATGTATCTTCTTAGGGAACGGGACCTACAACATTTATTCTTTCCTGCTTTAGTGAGTTGGTTGGATGTGACTAGCAAGAGACAGTCCCTCAGATAACATGGTCCCAAGCCATGAAAGGCTTTAAAGGTGACAACAAGCACCTTGAACTGAACCCAGAAGCAAATTGGCAACCAATGCAGGAGAGGTGACACATGTACACTGAAGTCTGCACAAAGCCATGCAGGCTGCTGCATTTTGCTCCAACTGGAGCTTCTGGATGCTTTTCAAGGGCAGCTACATGCAGGGAGTGTTGCAATAGTCAAGACAGCAGCTGATTAGGGCATTGATGACTGTGAGTAGGAATAGCTGGTCCAGGAAAGATTGTAACTGGTGTACAATCAGCAGTTTGTGTCATAACTGCCACCTGCTCTTCAAGCAGGGGTCCTGAGTCCAGGAGAACCCCCAGATTATGCACAGGGTTTGGGTCAGTGCCACCCCATCCAACACCAAAGATGGCAATTCCCTATGGGCCAAAGAGCCCTAAGTCTAGAGCCACTTGGTCTTGCCAGGGTTCATTTTCAACCCATTGCTCCCCATCCAGCTTCTAAAAGCCTTCAGGCCCCGCGAGAGGGAGATCACAGCATAACTTAACTTATCATGGGCTGACATAAACAACTGAGTATCATCAGCATACTGATGATATCTCAGTCCATGGTGACAGATGATCTCACTCAATGGCTTCATGTAGATGTTGAACAGGAGTGGAAAAAGTACCAAGCCCAGTGGGAACCTTCAAAGTAGTGGGCAAGAGCTGCATCTCTTGCCTCCTATAAACATCAACTGAGAATGGCCATAGAGGAAGAAAGTAAACCAGAATAGCACAAAGCTCCCCATTCCCAATCCCTGAAGCCTCTCAAAAGGATACCATGGTTGATAGTATCAAAAGTGGTCAAGAGTACCGAGAGGTCAAGTACCAAGAGTACCAAGAGGTCAAGTAGAGCAAGGATAGATGCACTACCCCCACCATGCTCCTGCTAGAGATAATCAAAAAACATGCTGTTTCTGTCCCATATCCAGATCTGAATCCTGACTGGTAGGGGTCCAGAATGATAATCCATTTCATCCAAAAACTTCTGGAGCTGCAACTCCCTTCTCAACAACCTTCTCCAAAGGGAAGATTAGAGACAGATTTCAAATTACTCAACAGGGTAGTATCCAGTGATGGCTTCTTGAGAAGAGGGCGGACCACAGCCACCTTAAAATGCTTGGCCACTATCCCTTCCTGTAAGGAAGCATTAATCACCACCAGAGTCCACCCACTTGCCACCTCCTGGGAAGCTTTCACAAACCAGAAGGGACTGGTCTAAAACACAGGTGCTTGCACACATACTCCCTAGGATCCTTTCCACTTCCTCATTAAATAGAAAAATATAATTAGATTGAATGGCTGAAAAGAAATGAAATAGTTGAGATGAAGCAGGAGAATTACTTGCTAAAATCTGAGATTCCAATTTTTTTTCCTAGTTTATTTTCCTAGTTTCAAGCAACCAAAACAATGCCTGTATATATGGACATCACTAGATGGAGAACATAGAAATCAAACTAGCATAATAAAAAGAGGTGGAGAATCACTGTTGCAGTGTCAAAGACATGGCAGGGTACTGATTATAGGCAAAATTCCAAGTTAAGCCAAAGAAGAAGAAAGCTAATCAGTTTCCATGGTATGATCTTAAGCATCTGGAATCAGAAAATTATTCCAAAATATTCTGCAATATTCCAACCACAGATTAACGTATTATTATAATGGAGAGATAGTAATCAACTTCTGTTCTGTTATTCTGTTAATTTAAAGAAGGTCAAACAAAGATGAAAGGAGCTGGCAGAGTCTAGGAGAAGAACCCCTTTCACCATACATCCTGCCCTTTTGTACTTTCTGTCCCAGAGGTGAGATCTGCGCCACTCTTCTGGCCTGAATGAATTAACGAATGATTAAATAAACAAACAAATAAATGGTGTATATTGAAATACTTCACAGTTTATGCACCAATATCTGGGATACATTCCCTATTTACAAGAACTTCTAGTGCTAGAAAATTAAGTTAGAAGAGTGCACCAGTCATTATAAAGTCATGCAATCAGAACTATGAATTGGTAAACTAGAACATTGCATTAGTGGACAACAAACTCAATAAACAGCCTTAGACTTGACAATGAAAATACTGAACTAATAGATAGCTTCTGCTATTTATCAACTACCAACAGTAAAGAAACAAGCAGTCCATAGACTAAGGACTGGGACTTGATACAGTCACCATGAAAATTTGAAAAAAATATGTTCAGATGTCAAGTGTTTATCCTAAAAGAATAATCTGATTAACCAATGGTATTCCCTGTTCTATACCATGAAACAAAAAGTTGGACTTCAAAAAAGCAAAATGTTTTTAAATTTGTTTATAGGGGAAAACAACTACAATACCTTGTCTACTTAAGAAAACAAACATATAGATTATTAGACAAATTAGACAAATGAATCCAGAGTTTTCACATGAGGCTTAAATAATCACAACACAGGGATATTTTGGAAAGTTGTGGGTTTAATACAGGACTTTCTAATTCTGGAAAAGATTATACTAGTAGCAAGGTGGATGGACTCAGTTCCATTATCAGCAGTGGGTGCATTGTTGGAAGATATGAAGGACCAGATTAGAAACAGATCTAATAGATTGAAAAGAGTCAACACCAACTTGATAGCACATTTTACATCTATGTGTATAGGTCTAGGTCTAGATCTTGATCCACCTTTCTACATTTTCTCAGTCTAATTTATTTTTCTAGTACAACTATTTTTTTTTATTAAGTACAAATAGTGACAATAGACTGGAAAGAAATAGGTGATGTTTTTTTTGAAGTGGAACTGAATATGATTTTTTTCATCCTTTTTACCCTGCTCCTATGAATAAGATGCAAGTAGACAGATATGTCCCTAAATACAATTTTGAAAGAAATTTCAGGATTTATTCTTTGGGGAGGAAAGAAAATGTTAGAAAAAAAATGAGCTGTTTAAATCTGAAAGCTCTCATTGTATGCTTGAATGCATATGTGTATCTGTGTGCGTACATGCATAAATATTCACACATTTTCTCTGTCCATTATTTTAAACCAAAGAAAAATGAATAAGGATTGAGACTTCTTGATTATTGCTTTGAGAGTTAATTGGAAAACATTCATGGACATTATACAGAACAGGATTGAATTTGAAATGTAATTTATTTATCAGCCTTTTTACATGCAATCAAATGGAATTCATTTTGTATTGTAATCTTTTGTTTTATTCCATCCATGGCTATTATTTTCACAAACTGGCATCTCTAAATATGATTATCACATGTTCCATTCATTTTGAAGATTACAGGCTTTTATTACAATCTGTTTAACTGTGTGAGTGCTTGAATGAAAATAAAGTTTCTCCCTCCTCTCAAATGTGAATAATTGGAAGAATATATACACAAATAGCATTTGAAGCCCATCTCATTAAAATACGCAGAAAAGAATACTATTAGTCATTTACAGGTGTTTTAAAATATAGTCATATATGTACAGTTTGAACAAGATCCAAAGCATTAGGTTTTCATCTCTGAATCTAAAGTTGTTTTTACATTAGGTCCTTCCTTCCTTCCTTCCTTCCTTCCTTCCTTCCTTCCTTCCTTCCTTCCTTCCTTCCTTCCTTCCTTCCTTCCTTCCTTCCCTCCCTCCCTCCCTCCCTCCCTCCCCCATCCCTCCCTCTCTCCTTCTGTCCCTCCCTTCCTCTCCCGTCCATCCATCCTTCTTTCCATCACAAACTCTTATGCTACCACTTTCATTTCTCTTGATGCTGCTGAAAATCCATTTCTCCAGAATTCCTTATGTTAATTCCCCATCTCCTGAATGCTCATATCTACATTCCTTAGCTACTGTGCAAAAAATGAAAAGGTCATGATACACGGAACACCAAATGTGCTTTTCAAAAGGCAACTAGACTTTCTTGGGTTTTTTTTTCCTTTGAAAATATTTCACTTATTAGATGAAAAGTGAAACCTTTTCAAAGGGGAAAAATAATCAAGACAGTCCAGTTGCTTTTAAAAAGCATGTTTGGAATAACCATAACCTGGATGATTGCAAATCTTCATAGACATTGATACATGGAGCAGTTACTATAATACTCCAATGACAAAAAGTCATTTACATGAATAATTGATACAGAATTTATTTGAGTAATTTGTGCTATTTTATTTATTTTTTTAGTACCAATTGATAAGTGAAGCTTTTTTATCCTTATTTTCCACATCTGTTAGAAAATTAGTTGTTTGAATTCTGTAAATTCTGAAAAAAAGACACACAGCTTGGATTTTTCTATGAACCTGCCAAAGACTTCAGTGAATTTCACTGACTTTCATCATTCCCAGCAGGGTGTCTGCTGGTGTATAGGATTCCCAGGAACAGAAGGAGTGTCAGCACTTTCTTGTTTGTTTTCAGTAAATTGTTAGCTACACTATACCACTGTGATTCATTTCCTTCTCCAAACATTATTAAATGTATATCTGCAGATGCGTATATTTCTGCCTATTGAAATAATGGTGACACCCTCTGCAGTTTTGATACTGCAGTAATATTTGTATATATGACATAAAATTTACAGTTTCAATATCATTGTGACTTAACTATTTAGATCACCTTTTCTTGATAAGTATTTTTAGGGATATTATTTCTCTTTTTCCTAAATATACAGTTTAACCCTTTAATAAGAAATCAAGAAACAAACTGATATTTCCCCTGCTTTTTAAATATACACTGAGTAACAGAGTTTCTTCTCTTTCTGTATACATCTTTAGTTTTTTCTAGCTTTTCTTCAGCAACTTTATATTTGTCATGGTTATAATACAATATGTCCCCAGCATATAAGGCATGCTCTCTGTCTATCATTTGTTTGATTATTTAACCAGACTGTCTCCTCCTAGGATTAATTTATTTAATGTCTTCACTGTTGTACCTCATTTGATCAGAATAACAGGGCAACATACTTCCTGTTTTTAATAAGCTTACCTCTGTTTCTAATAACATATTTGTGCCACATCTTCATTTATACTAAGTTAATACATTAATTGCAAAACCATTTAATAAATGATGTGTCCTTCAGATTTGACTTTTTCTTTTCTTTTTTCTCTACAATATAAGAAAGGTATAGTATTTGTTTGCATCTTGGGTTCATAGGAACTGAAGTTTTTTTCTTCAGGAAAATGTTCCCAAGAAATAGCCTGGATCTTCTCTAGTAAAGTACTATGAGTATATTCTCTTGGACTGCTCCCCTCTCCAATCTAGCTGAAACAGTGACAGATGTACTGTGCATTCAGAAACTATTCAGACTCCCTTCATTTTTGTCAGTTTTGTTATTTTGCAACCTGATTCTATAGTTGTTGAAATTCATTTTTTTTCTCATTTATCTACACTAAGTACCCCATAATGACAAAGTGACAGCCTGCCTGAGCTTGAAAAGTTTGTAAATTTATTAAAAACAAAAAACTGAAATATCACATTGGCATAAGTATTCAGACCTTTCACTCAGTACTTTGTTAAAGCATCTTTGGCAGCAATTACAGCCTTGAGTCTTTTGGGGCATGACACGATAAGCTTTGCACACCTGGATTGGGGGATTTTCTGCCATTCTTCCTTGCAAAGCCTCTCAAGGTCAGTCAGGTTATGTGGCAATCATTGGTGGACAACCCTTTTCAGATCCCTCTGGAGATGTTCAATAGGGTTCAAGTCAAGGCTCTGGCTGGGCCACTCTAGGACATTCACAGAGTTGTCACTAAGCCTCTAAACCAATCCTTTGTTGTCTTGACTGTATGCTTAGGATCATTGTCATGATGAAAAGTAAACCTTTGGCCTACTGTGGTCCTGAGCACTGTGGAACAGGTTATCCCTGTACTTTGTTCCATTCAGCTTTCCCTCAACCCTGACCAGTCTTCCAGTCCCTGCTGCTTAAAAATACCCCCACAGCATGATTGTGCCATCACCCTGCATCACTGTTGGGATGATATTGAACAGTTAACACTGCCTGGTTTCCTCCAGACATAACATTTAGAATTTAGGCCAAACAGTTCAATCTTGGTTTCATCAGACCAGAGAATCTTGTTTCTTACAGTCTGAGAGTCCTTCCGGTACTTTTTTACAAACTCCAAGCAGGTTTTCATGTACTTTGCACTAAGGAAAGGCTTCTGTCTAGCCACTCTGCCATAAAGCCCAGATGGTTGTCCTTCTGAAAATCTGACCCATCTCCACACAGGATTTCTGGAGCTCAGTCAGAGTGACCATAGGGTTTTTTGTCACTTCTCTTACTAAGGCCCTTCTCCTACTGCTCAAAGGGAGACCCCAGCCTAGTTGAAAATTACAGACCAATCTCCTTATGCTGCGTCACCTGTAATGTCATGGAATCAATTATTAACCAATCCATCATCCTCCACTTAGAGACAAACAACCTACTTTCTAATAAACAATTTGGTTTCAGGAAAAAAACTATCCTGTAATCTGCAACTCTTATACTGCAAAAACATATGGACTACACAACTCGAACAGGGCAAAGCAATAGACACAATCTACATAGATTTCTGTAAAGCCTTTGATTCAGTGGTACACGACAAACTACTCCTAAAACTAAAATCTTATGGTACAACTGCATAACTGGATAGAAGCATTCCTGTCAAAAAAATGGTCAAAATTGGGAGTGTCCTATCAAATTCAGTACCTGTCAATAGTGGTGTCCCCCAAGGCAGTGTTCTAGGACCAACTCTCTTCGTACTTTACATAAATGACCTCTATGATCATATTAAGAGCAACTGCATTCTTTTCGCTGATAATGTAAAGCTGTTCAATAACACAGACAATACTGCTACCCTTCAAAAAGATCTTGACTATGTATCAGAATGGTCAAACAAATGGCAACTTCAAATCTCAACAAATAAATACTGTCTTACATATTGGCAAAAAAAAAATCAGAAAATAAAATACAAGCTGAATAGTCAAGATCTTGTTGATGATCCAAGCTCTGTAAAGGACCTTGGAATACTCATCTCTAATGATCTAAGTGCTAGAGCCCACTGTAACTACATAGCCAAAAAGGCATTAAGAGTTGTTAACCTAATCCTATGTAGCTTTTTCTCTGGTAATATCACACTATTAACTAGAGCATACAAAACATTTGCGAGACCGATACTTGAATACAGCTCATCAGTCTGGAACCCGCATTATGTATTTGATATTAGCACAGTTGAAAAAGTCCAGAAATATTTCACAAGAAGAGTTCTCCACTCCTCTTCTTGTTGTAGAATACCTTATGCCACCAGACTTGAAATTCTAGACCTAGAAAAGCTTGAATTATGCCGTCTTCGGTCCGATCTAAGTATGGTATATAAAATTATACATTGCAACATCCTACCTGTCAATGAATACTTCAGCTTCAACCATAACAACACAAGAGCACGCAAACACAAGGTTAGCCACATCAAACTTGATTGCAGGAAATACGACTTCAGCAACAGAGTGGTCAATGCCTGGAATACTCTACCTGACTATGTGGTTTCTTCCCCAAACCCCAAAAACTTTAACCTTAGACCGTCTACTATTGACCTCACCCCTTTCCTAAGAGGTCTGTAGGGGGTGTGCATAAGCACACGAACACGCCTAGCATCCCTGTCCAATTGTTTCTTTTATTTTTCTTATATGTACTGATTTCATGTATTTATAACTATGTATATACTTATACCTATTATCTTGTAAGCGATCGACAAATCAAAATAAATAAATAAATAAAAAGAAAGAAAGAAACATGATACATACTGAAAAATTTGATGGGGCATCCAGCTCTTGGAAGAGTCCTAGTTGTGTCAAATGTCTTTCCTTTCAGAATTATAGAGGCATCAGTGCACCTTCAGTACAGCAGAAATTTTATTATAGCCTTTCCAGATCTGTGCCTTGCAATAATCTTGTCTCTGAGCTCTGCAGGCAGTTCTTTCGATCTTTAGCTCTGCTACAGTATGCATTGTCAGCTGTGACTCCTTCTATAGAGAGATGTATGCCTTTACAAATCATGTCTAATCAATTTATCACAGGCAGATTCCAATTAAGGTGTAGAAACATGTCAGCAATAATCAAGAGAAATGGGAGGCACTGGAGCTAAAATTTCAAGGGTTGTTGCAAAGGGTCTGAATACTTGTGCCAGGGCTGTCAAACTCATAGCATGTGGGCCAGATGTGTCACACGCAAGCCACACCTATGCCTGGTTTAGTGAAGGGGAAAGAGTTGTGATACGTCACATGATGCCACCAGGATGATGTGAGTTTGAAAGCCCTGACTTATGCCAATGTGGATATTTCAGTTTTTCTTTTTAATAAATGTACAGACATTTCTAAAATTCTGTTTTTGTTTTGTCATTATGGAGTACTGAGTGTAGATTTATGAGAAAAAAAGTGAATTTCAACAGCTATAGAATCAGACTGCAGCACAACAAAATTGACAAAGTGGAGGGGGGCGGTCTGAATACTTTCTGAATGCACCATATAAAGCTTAATTTTAAAAAAATGGAAACATGAATGAATTAATTTTAGAACTATTCTATGACGCTGAACAAAAGGGAAAACCTATTCATGCCCTAGTAGGCTATATTGGCAATAAAATCATCATTAAGTTGTATACAGTTTGGATAGCTGGATAATTGGATAGCTTTAGATAATGTGTACAGCAAATTGTCCCAACAATTAATCCAATAACCACCTCATGGTTTGTTGAAGATTTATTTACATTCTAGTCAGTTGCCCCCCTTGCAGATAACAAGGTAAGGAAAAATGTTGCAGGTGGGTGTTTCTCTAACTTTGCTACTCAAGGGGAAAATTTCATTGAGCACCAGCTGGAGAGTTTGTTAATAACTTATGCCCATGACTTGCCTTGGCTTTTCTCCTGAGTATGATCACTGACTCTAATCATCTACTCTTATTGTAAACTCATTAATTTTGAAAATTAGACAAAATATTTCCTAAGTCAATTTTAAAATACTTACAATGAGTTTCTGTTCAGTAGATTTGACTCTACCCTATTCAGAAAACATAATATAAAATCTTAGAACTTCTCAATAAGTTGTCTTCATGACACTTGGAGGACTGAGTTCACAGTTTTCTGGTTCCATATCAAATTCTTTGGATAGTGGAATTGTTTTATGATATTGGAGTTGTGGAAATTTGATGATTTTCTTCATCATACCTACCAACCTCGGCATGTTCAAGCCTTCCTTATAGGCATTTGATCAGCAAATAAATCTTACTCTTCTTGCAGTTTCTGGGTGGTTCACAATCCCAATAAAATCCTCCATATTTGTTTTTTATTGTTAATTCAAAGTTTATCAGTAAACCTGATTTTAGTTCTGTTAGTTGGTTTCCATATTGCTTTTAAATACTGACTTGAATTTGTCTCTGAAATTATTACCCTGCACTGAATTACCATTTCCCCCAGCATCAAATAAACCATATATATCCCCTCTCCCAGCTGGCATATACAATCTGTTTATTGCAATGTACAACTCTGCCAAGTTTGTGAAAAGCTCCTGATTGCCCAAATCACAGCCAGAAAACATTTTTAATAAAAGTTCAAAGAATTTGCTTTCACAGCAGGGATTTTCCTGGTAAATAAATAAAAAAAAATGGGAAAGTTTTAGATTGGGGAAAATGATTTTTTTTTAGTAATTTAAATTACTAAATTTAATAATTTAGTTCCTTTTGATTTTAAGAAGAGTCCATAGGAGTTTGATGCTTTCTATGGAAATTCAGGGGAATAAAATTGAGGAAGCATCTATCGATCTATCTACCGGTATCTACCTACCGGTATCTATCTATCTATCTATCTATCTATCTATCTATCTATCTATCTATCTATCTATCATCTATCTATCTATCTATCTATCTATCTATCTATCTATCTATCTCAACAGTTTCTAGTGTTAAGCTTAAAAGAGTCTTGATTGGCTCATTATATTCTTTCTATCTGTATCTGTATTTTTCAGTTTTCAAGTTTAGCAAAAATTGAAATGATCAAATTTTCAAATTTATTTTTTTTAAAGTTATGGGGATGAAACTTCTATGTGAAAGTGCTACCATTAATAACAGTATTTTCCTTGAGTTACAAATCTAAGACTTCCTAAGTTCCTGCTGCTGATCCTTTATACATGAACAGCAGCAGACAATTTCAGTGGAAGGAAGACACATTATATTAAAACAGGGATAACGAGAACATGGTATGGGATTTTTGAGTGTTAGAACACTTGCCATTATGGGTATAAGTACAAAATCTGAAGCTAATCCCAGAGAAGGGAAAACATCAGAAGCACTCTCTTATTCGTTTTAGCTCTGCATACTATACCTACAAACCTGTCTATATAATCATGAGCATCTGAAAAATACAATCTAAACCTAACAGTTTTATTGAATTCACATATAAATAAATGAACAAAACAACAAGGCTGATGTCAAAGAACAGCATTTAGCAACTGCGTTCTAGCTAGGCAGCATGTCTGCCTACATGTTAAGATATGTTAATATAATACAAACACTATTGAATACCCTTCTTGTATCCCGGAGGCTTAGATTTAGTTTTCTGACTCCATCCAGGGGTTAGGTAACAAACATCAAATGTGTTAATTAGCTCTGAACTTTGAATGACTTTTGCCTTCATTTTCCAACAATATTTATAAATATCAATTAAGCAGCCAGAAATAGAAGCAACATTAAAAATATCTAAGTAGCATGAAATGCTTAAAAACCAAACACAGAACTTTTTCTTGAAGATAAGAATACCAGCTTGTACTGAGACTTAGAAGAATTACCTTCAGGAAATGTTCAGTTACTATGAAATGAGAAATTCAGGTGGATAATGAACGCATGTTGAACTGATTCCTCAAAGATTAGATTCCAGATAAAGATGAAAGGGAAAAGGTATATGAAAGCAGGCATTTGTCCGAAATAGAGACAGGATGCATGAGAAAATATACTGTTAAGAATTGATGATTTTATGGGATATATGTTTTCTAATAAAAAATACTTTGGCAGGTGTAAGTGAATGTTTTGAGACTTGAAATCTGGAAAATAAGAATCGGGAAGGGTTTTGCATAATCTGGATAAAACAGATTTTGGACAAAGAAGAAGATAAAGAACTAAAATGGAAAAGAATAGGAGAGAATATATTAGAACACCTCATATATAAAAGCAGTGTTTTTGAAATGAACAATTGATCTACCTATCTGAACCATAAGGACCTTTTTCATGGTTTATGATGGAATTTACATCATGAAGTTGAACTTATTAAAATCAGATCTAGACTATTCCATAATTTGGGGGGAGTAAAAATCAAAATTATGCATAACTAAAGGAAATAACTTTATTTTTTTTAATAAAGTTTTTTATTTTTAAACACAAACATACACATACAAAAACATAAAATCCTCTTCCATTTTATATGCATACAGTGTGTCAGTTGGTTACGTATCTTTTGTGCTATACTTTTGTAGTCATTTACTCACAAATTATATCAGTCTTCACATTTTCAAACTAACATATGTTTGCATATTTATCAGTTATTAATCATCCATGACTAAACTATTTATTTCATCGTTTTATACGAGATGTTCAAAATTTTATCTTAAAATTTATATTATACTTTCAACCAGTTGTTATATATATATATATATATTATGTTTATATCAGTCTATTAGATTTCTATCACAAAATTATCTAGTCTATTATATTACCGTGCCTTTTTATCCAACCATTGATAAAACAAATCCCATATTATATAAAATTGCTTATCTTCTTGTTCTCTAATTTCAAATGTCAGTTTACTCATTTCAAGTCCATACTTTTTTTGATAACTTCCTCCTGCATAGGTATTTTGTCATTTTTCCAGTTCTTTGCAAATACAATTGTAGCCACTGATAAAACATTTACAATCGAATATTTCAGTTCTTTATATGTCCAGTATGACTCCCAATAAAAAGAGCTCTGGTTTAAAGTCTATATGTTGTTTTATCATTTTTTCCAACCATGTGTGGATTTAAGTCCAATATTTCTTTGCATCTGAACATGTCCACCACATATGGAAATATGAACCAGGTATCTGATGACATTTCCAGCATTTATCCGATTTATTCTTAAACATTCTCACGATTCTTATCAGGGGTAGATGCCACCTGAAGGAAATAACTTTATATTGAGGATCTAGTTCTAGTAGTCTCGGTTTAGGTATATATTAATGTGTCAGTATCTTTTTTAAACATTGTATTAAATAGGTACAAAAATGTAAGTGATATGCTATGTCATCTAATAATTGTCCTTCATTTTAATGAATATTTGAGTACATATACAGGTGAGCATGCATATAATTAACTATTAATTATATGCACAAATGGATAGTTAAGAAACATAACTTTGAGCTGGTGGTGGAAAGATATTTTATTATTTCTTTTATTTTATTTATAAAATTTATTTGCCACCTATCTTGTATTCAATGACTGGGCAGCTCACAATATAAAAACATTAAAAACATCCATTGTAAAAAAAAACACTACAGATAAAATCATGGACATAAGGTGACAAAGAAGGGAGCCACACACACTCACGGGGAGGGGATGTGGCATAGAATTTTAGTCAACCACCTCCAGTATGATCCGTCCCCATTGGGTTCAAAGCCATCTGGCAGAGCTAGTTCTTATGACTCTTCTCTCAGGAAAATGGGAGCCAATCTCATCTCAGTGGGTAAGATGTTACAGAGGGCAGGAGCCAAAGCACAGAAGACACTTCCCCTGGACCTCACAATCAAAACTCCTTGGCTGATGGGATCCACAGTATGTACTAATGTAGATTGGGGGCAGGATCTTACCCAATGGCTTCATGTTAAAGAGGAGTGGAGAGAATTCTGAGCCCTGTGTTTATGTTTGCATGTCACAATATCTAATGTCTAATGTCACCTGCTCTCAGTGAAACATTAACATGAATGTTTTATTTTAAGAACATTGACAAAAGTTGGGATCATATGACCAGAAACCAATTTTCTACAAGAAAAAAGTTTTTTTCAGGGGAGATGATTACATTTTATGTAGAGAAGGGACACCTTTCAGATACTGTGTGAAAATTAATATGGCATATAAGTATTGTCTGTCTGTTTATCTGTCTCTTACATCCCTTATAGAGAAGGCAGTTTTAGCCCAAAAACGTAAAGTTGCAATAAAGGACTTTTGACTAAACTGTTTGTAGTATTTAGAAGTATTTGATATTATAAAAGATTGAAACAGCTTTCTTTGAGTAGAAAAAATAAAATACAAAATAGTTTTCTGTCAATGATACTATTGTTGTAATGTAAAATTTACATTGAACAGGGGATTAACATAAGATTTTCTTCCAAAGCAAATAATTATATGGCTTCCATTGCTAAGAATTCTGTTATATTTCACATTCTTCTTTTACTATTGTTTTTGTTTATATAGGAAAAAGGGTCCAGCAGAATTTAATGAAAAAATTAAAATATTAATAACCTCTCAGATACTTAAATATACAACTACACTAGAATAAAATTTCACACACTGAGCATTTTAATATTAAAAAATATAGCTATAAGTTAAACAAAAGCATAAAGCCGTTTCAAATACAAGTCAGTAGACACTTCATCACAGTAAGTAAAAAATAATAATTACATAAATATTTTCTTAATATATTAAAACAATTTCTATGGCAATTTTGTTTGAAATGAATACTGATTCATTTTGTAAAATTGTGGGTGAACCTTCCTTCTTCTAGGTATGGATTTTCACAGTCACCAGGCATTCATGAAAAGACAGCAGGAGTTATGTTTCATGACACAGTTCATAGTTCAAACTTTTTGTGGAGTGAAGTTAGATAATGGAAACATCATACAGAGGAAGTTTAGTGGCATTATAATCAACCATGCTGTCTTTTGTTCCCAGCAATCTCAGAAGACAGCAGGACTATACAATGCAGACAGGATGGAGAATGCAGCATTTTCTCACAGATGGATTTTTCTCTTAAAACATCTCTCTCAACATGAATTCAGTTTTTATGACTGAGTTCATTATAACTAAGCAAAATATCCTCCATTCCAAAAAAAATTAAATATGAGATTAGCCAAGGAAGGTTAAAAAAGAGATACAAAATAAGTTGCCTAGTAATTAAGCAATCTTGATTATTTTCCTGCTGTCAGTTCATTATTGGGTCAAAATGATTTTCTCTTTGAAATATATTTGTAAATTAATTTGGCTCTTGTCAGTCTGCCTGTTTACCCATCTGGTTTATGTAATATCCATTGGTGGCAATTAACATGACAGGAAGTATTGCAGGAACATTTGTCTTCCATACTTCAATTTATTGCTATATGTTCCCCTCCCTCCAATAACAAGCAAACCTCATATCAAAATAAAATTTCACTTCTAAATTCCACTGTTGAATTTAGAACTACACATACTCAGAATATAAAGTGTGAGGTACGTGCAAAATGATGCACTTCACAGTGTATTGACAGTCAAGTGAAACACAGCATCTTTCTCAGTTCTACATAAATGTAAAGATAAAAGATAAAATAGGAAATGGGATGGCAAATGATGAGTACCCCTGTAAGCAGTATTAAATCCTTTATAGGAATTCAGTGTAAAAATAGTTGAGCAGTGTTGACCTTCAATATTTAATGATCATGATCCAGACAATATATTTCTTAATGTTTCATTGGCAACTGCGGTTGGCATTTTCAGAGGAAACATGGTCTTCTATGCCAGAATAATACAGAATATACAGTATACTTCCCATGGCTTTTCCATTCTTAAGTTATTATGGAGGCTTCAGAGTTTGCATGGGTAACTGGCTCCATTGCAAAATTTGATGGGTCCAATTATGAGATTTTGTTTCTTTAGAACCATCCTTGTCTTGCAACCTAATTTGCTTTGATAGTAACAGAATTCTGTTGTTGGATACTATGAATAATTTGCCATATCATCTTCTTGATCTGCCTTTATTTTACAAGTAGCTTCAGAAACACTTTTAAGGACTACGCTCCCCCATTACTCACTCTTGAATTGTGTTGAATTTTAGTGGGGAGAAGAACAGAGAGAGAGAGAGAGAGAGAGAGAGAGAGAGAGAGAGAGAGAGAGTTATGTACATTATATGTATATTTTATGGATTATAACTGAGAATCTGATTAGTCCTAATTCATGAATCCATCTGCTGTTAAGGTTTAAGAATAGATAGAAAATTTCAAGTAAGATTTACTTTCCTAAAAGTACTTGGCTGTTTTAAAGAAAGCAAGAAAAGTAGAGTTACATAATATTTTTTTTAAAGGAAGATTTTGACATTTTTTTTCTTCATTCTGTCAGTCTTACCTACAAAAACAGTGGTATATATTTCACAATAGTATTCAAAACATTTTCTGCAAATAGCTTCATTTTTTTTCCATCAACGTATCTCTGATACCATGGAATTATTGATCGATGATCAGGTGAAATTTCTTGGGAAAAGAAGAAATTCATGTGATGCCAGACAGCCATTCCTTATGAGTAGATCACAGGAAATGCTATTTTACAGTTGGTTTATAAATTGAGTGGGTGGGGTTGAGGATTTAATTAAGCATACACTTGTAACACAATATTTTAAGAACATAAATATCCACCAAATCTAATTTCTTAATCACTTTTTGTTTTATTTTTTCACTGTATTGCAAAGATTAAGATCCTTTGGATTGGCAACTCATCAGGTGAGTTGCCTTCTCCATAGAGAAAGAAAATTTAAATCTGATTTTGAAAGTTTGGAAAACATTATTATTTTTTATCATAAAATAAAATGGTGCTGAAAATATAGTTTATGGAAAGTTAATGGTATATTAAGGGTCCAGATAGATTTGGAATTATAGCTTTGGAACTAATTAAAAGAATAATTTCCATGGGAAATGTGAATTTAAAGACTTAAAAAAAAATGATAAGGAACAGTTGAAACTTGGAAAGTAGAGTAGCGGCCACCAATCTTTTGGGCATGAGCAATTGGTTTTGTGGAGAGAAGTTTTTCCATGGATCAGAGGAGACATGGTTTCACATACTATCTGCATCCCATGGTTGGGATTTCACTTGTTTGTGTGGATCAGTTTCTGGCATGCTGTGAACCAGTGTCGATCCATGGACCGGGAATTGGACCCCTGCACTACAGGGATTTGGATAATAATAAAGTTGTTTGATTTATAAAGAAAAAAATGAGGCACAAATCTTAAATTGAAAATTTTGAATACTGGTCTGCAAAAATACTTGATAAGATCATCAGAGGACCACAACAGCAAACTGAAAGCTAATACCAAGTTATTTAAGTCAAGAAAAGTTAAAAAATCTTAAAAAGTCAAAAAATAGTGACTTTTGAAATAAATATATTAGGCTGGATAAATGATAGATAGATAGACGGACAGACAGACAGACATTTCAAATGATGCATATTTCAGTTGCAAGAATATATCTGATATAACATTGGAGAATACATATTTTGCTGACGACATCAAACTAGGAAGCTAAACTTGGATAATAACCATAATGGAGAAATTAAGAGAACTATTCAGATTACAATTTTAAATAAAGTATGATTCCTTTATATATCAGTTAGGCATATTTGGACATTTAAATTGTGGTTTCTAATGGAAAATAAAAATGGAATAGATGAAAGAATTAAAATATAAACCAGAAATATTTCCCAATACATTGGTAGCAATCAACAGCCAAGGTATGATGGGAAGGAAGATTATAATTTCTAAGCAAGTAGTTTTTAATAAAGTTTTAGCAATAGTCACTTTTTCATATTCTCTTTCTTTTATCTTTTTACTCCTACTTTAATTTTATTCTTAAAAAAGAATTCATTGCAATTTCTAATTTCATAACTTTACTACACGATCTAAAATGCATTACTTATCATTTATGATATTTGTATTCTGCATAAAATTTCATGTTCTGAACTCATGTTTTGGAGGATCAAAGAATTTTAGACATATTTAATGATCATATATGGGGAAAAATGAAATTCAATTATATTTACAAATTTCTTGGTACTTATCTGAAACTATATTTCTGTTTCTTCCTTTTTGTGTACACAAATATCACCAGGCCTAAAAATCTGTATGAGTGACTGAATCTATGTATTTTTTATATTGATTTATCATTCATAAATTTATTTTTATTCTCACTGACATTTATATGCATAATGTCATTCCTGGTTTATTTATTTATTTTTACATTTTATGCTGTTTTAAAATATTGTTACTGTCCAGTCATTATTTTGAGATGGGTAGCCATATAAATTGGATGAATTAATTATTTAATTAAAATGTTCTAAACAAAGCTTCTAGGCATGGCATCCTCAATTACTAATCTAGAAAAGGCATAAATATAAGCTGAGATTTGTTTTGGTTACATCGTAGGCCATTGATGGATTTGAAGCTTTGTTATATGGTCACTCTTGCCAAGAAGCAACAGCTAAGACCATATAAAGTAATTTTATGCAAGGAATCTATGATTAAATGGAATAAGTAAGAGTGATGCTCATGACTCATGATACTACTATCCCTATCTTCTACAGCTCATTTTGTTATTATACATATCTATTTCATTTCTTTGTCCATCATCAGTGTTCACTCTTTGTGTTACAGCTTCTGCTTCCCAACCTTATTTTTTAATTGTATTAGGAAGACAAGGTAGGTTATAGTCCACTGTGTTTTCTGTTTTCATTATTAATTCTTCAAAGGACACAGGCAGATATTTGAAGGAGAGTTTTAGATCAGACGTGATATCTACTGAGGAACAGGAGCTGAAATACTTAATTGGCTGCAATATCAGAAAACACAACTAAGGACTAATTAACAGGGATATTTAGTAAACAACCCAAGGTGGAATGTTACCCACCTGAGCAAACAATTGACATCACCACTCTTCCTTTCTATATTTAAATATGTCCATATGTATATTGCATGCTTTCTTCCTTTTGACTTACAGCCTTCTTATTGAGATTACAGTCCTGTTAAAAGTCACAGTCCCGTTAAAAGCCACAGTGAGTTCCCCCATCCTCTGTCACCTTAAATTACCCATCCTTGTGCATATAAATGTATCATAATATATTTTGACACAAATGCTCAATTCTAGACTTAGAAAAATCTTATTTAGCACCATGGGTATGTCTGGGAGTTTTGTGTAGTAGTTAATGCACCAAGCTAGACACAAGAGACGGTGGATTCTAGTACCATCTTGGGCATGAATAGTGATTGGGGACTTTGGGTCAGTTGCTCTCTCTCTCTTTCTCTCTTTCTCGCTCTCTCTCCCTCTGACTCCCTCTGACTCCCCCCCCCCCCAAGGTTGTTGTTGTGGGGAAAACAGGAGATTGAATGAGTATTAGGTATATTCACCACCTTGAGGTATTTATAAAAATAATAAAGGTGTGATAAAAAACATCATAAAAAGATAAAATGAAACTGGATCTCAGTGTGTTATTTCTGTTCCATTTCTAAAGTTCACATATAACATAAATGTATTATATGTATAGAATGTCCATCCATCCATCCATCCATCCTATTCTCCATCCATCCATCCATCTATCTATTCTCCCAAAGGATTTTGGTTTCTTTTTTGTCTTTGATATTTCTTCTTCACTTCTAATCTCTTTATTTGCTATCAGCATTCACTTTGTGTTACTTTAATATTTCCCTTTTTTTTCCTGCTTCTTCCCATCTGGCCAAATGATCCTTTTGTGTTTTCTTAGCTTTGCTTGTTCCTTGTCAAATCTAAGCCTTTAATACATGTTTATCCTTTTGACTCAAGATCTTAGTAAATTTTATCTTAAAATCTGAATCATGTAAATATGTCAGGGGAAAAAATCCAATAATAATGTCATATATTGTTCCAAAATAGTTTGGAAGATTCTGTAAGCCTTGCCACTGAGGCAACCATTTCAAATGCTCTTAATGTTTAATTAATGTCAACAGTAATATTACAATGTGACACAAGAGCCACACAAGGCCACATCAGGTCAAAGCTGATTAGCGTTGTAAAGACTACAATACAGAGGGAACTTCCTAATGCCAAGCAAACTTACCTCAAGATATTGCATTACTATAAGATAAATATTCATAAAACTTGTGTATCTTTTGCTACACTGAGAGCATTTGTACTAAGACAAATTCCTTGTGTGTCAATCATACTTGGCCAATAAAGAATTATATTCTATTCTAAATAGATGTAGGATTTCAATTGCAAATATTTCTATTAAAATCAGATGATATGTAAAAATGCATCTCTTTATGTTGCATGCAGATACCTCTCAATGTCTACCGCTGCAGAATATTTTTTTCTTTCCTTTTCTTTTAAGATAAGAGGATGTTCAACAGTGAAAACAAATGCCTAGAGAAGTAATGAGTTCTCTTTTATCGGTTATGTTCATGCTGAGGCTAAGCAACCATTTGTTTGAGATATTATTTGGATTCATATTGAATAGAAATTGTACTAGTTGGCTGAAACGATCTGTACAAATCTGTTCTGGAAGCTAAATATTTGGCATGTTTCCATAAATTCTAGAAAAATTGAAATAATTATTTTGCTACATGATTCAATGTGATATTAAGAATTGCATTAAGTATGCTAACATTTAATTTACTTATACAACCTGAAAAGTTTTCTTCACATATGAGTCTTCCTCCTCTTTCTGTTTCACTTTCAGACTCCTTTAGATAAAAATTCTGCAGAATCTGTTTTAGTAGGGAATTTTACCTTAGTTTCTTTCTGATTGGCACACTGCTACCTGTGCTATTATATATTGTTTCCATTTTGCAGCTTCTCTGTTTGCTTCTGTTTCCTGACTCAAAATAGGATCTTTAGAACTGTTCACCTCTAAAGATTTTATTACATTTACTTGGAATATGGTAACCTAGGATGGCTATAGATCTTTGGAGAGTGAAATGGGGCACTCAGGCATATTCCTCAGATGTTAAGTTAAAATTGAAGTACATACTTAGAATTTCATTGGAATTGCCTTGGCTTTGGGAAGACAAAAACAAAAACACTAAAAATCATGTTGCTTCTAGTAAAGTGAAAGCTTTTGGAGAAAATTACAGAAATAATGTGTGGCCCAGTGTTACCATGTTATTGTGCATAGGCATATAATGTCTAATATCAAAGGGGAGTGGTATATCCCCACTCCCCACCTTGGGCATTTATTTTTCTAAAGCAAAGATTCCCTGAATTTTTTTTCCAAAAATGAAATGGGGTCAGTACAACTTACACAGCTAGATATAGAATCTGCCATGTGCAGTGACTGATTCTTAATGCCATAAAATCAGTGGATTTGGAAATTCAATTATCCTGTCCCTGGTATTGCATGAAAATGCCTTCAACAAGTGAGAAATGGAAGTATTTAAGAACCCACCTATAGTAAGGAAGCCTTTGATATTCTAAAACAGGGGTGTCAAACTTGCAGCCCACAGGCCAGTTGCATCATACGCTAGCTACAGTAACCCCCAGTTTAGTAAAGGAGAAAAAATAATGCAATGTATCATGTGAAGACAACGTGATGCCACAAGTTTGATACCCCTGTCCTAAAAGGTTCTCAAAAATTAGCTTTGTTATCAGGCCAGGGTTCCTAGGGTATCAGAGACTTACTTAGATAGCTCCAATAATCAAAGCCATTCTTATGCTCTTTTTGGCTATGGTTTGTATCTCTGAGCTTTTTAATATTTATATGATTAAATACATTTATATAAATAAAATTGATTTTTATACTTAATAGATGTTGTTTTTACATTTGTTCTTATCTGATTGTTGGCTGCCACTGGAGTTGCTTTCGATGAGATGGGCAGCTATATAAATTAGATAGATAGATGATAGACAGACAGACAGATAGATGCAGTGCAGTGTAACTGCCTTATATTCTTTTCAGCAACACTCACAAGCTATTCAATGGCAAATGATGGACCAATGAAAGCTCTATCCTTTTCCATATCAATTACTGTACACTGTACATATAAAAACAACAGATGCCCTTATTTTGAAATTAGTGCTGTCTTAAAAAAATAGATAACCACAGATTTGAACAGTAAGTCTGTCTGCAGATTAAATAAAACTATTTTCTATTGATTTATCTGTGACAAAAGGTAAGTGAAGTTGTATTAGGTGAACTAAAGTTGAAATTCATAATAATTTTTATCTTGTGGCAAGATAAAACTTTGATAAGGATTTTTAAAATGCAAAGGGGAAGAATCAAGAATACATTTTTGTGAGTGTTGGTAGGTATATGAACTTATATGTGAAATTCTATTTCCTTTCAATTTTCTCCCCCAGAAATACAATATTATTCACTGTTTATAATCTGTTCACTGTTCACAATTTCTAGCCAGAAATGGATGATTCAAGTTTGTAGAACTGAATTCTGGTTATCAGTAAGGATGTATCCACATGCCAAATACAGAAAGCTAATAACATAAGGAAGGCCTACTACTTCTGTCAAACTTTTCTGATTCACTCTTTTTTTAGACATACATAGGTTTTATGGCAATAGGACTAGCATCCAATGGAAATCCCATTTAAAGACATTTGAAGGCATTGTCCCAGTGTTAATATATTGGTTAAAACTTTAGAACCCAGAGGAGCTACTCACAAGAGAAAAGGTATCTAATATTTCATCTTCTATCCAACATACTTCATAAGTTTATGGGTTTTGCCTTATTTTCAAAGACAATCAGCTTTCCATCATGCCCTGGAGTCTGCTACTTCTTGTTCTTTTTCTTCTAATTTCTTGAAGCCTCCTGCAAATGACACAGTTGCAAATCAAGAGAATCAGTGTCTGGGGGAATCATCATTGATTTTTTGTGGATCCTTCTAAGCTTGCTAGTTTATTCAAAACACTTATGAAAGTGCCAATATTTTTAAAAAAATAATTGGAAATTATAGCTTCTATAATACCATGTCATTAAATACACAAGGGACAGCTAACAAATCAGCTAAAAAAATCAGGAAAAATAGGATGCTTCCTATTGTAAATCATGTTGGTGTTGATACTACTAGATAAATTTGGGTAAAGAGAAAAGTAAGGGAAAATTTCATCATCAGGAGAATTCTAGTAATTGGAAGGAATTTGAAAATGCAATTAGAAGTCTTTCAACATCCCAAAGGTGCTTTTTCAAGAGGCAACTGGACTTTCTGGTTTTTCTTTGAAGATGTTTCATTTCTTATCCAAGAAGCTTCTTCAGCTCTGACTGGATAGTGGGGAAATCATAAGCCCTTTCAAAGATTAATGAGAAACCTTCCAGGTTCAAATTATGATCACCATGATCTTCTCCTTCTCCTTCTCCTTCTCCTTCTCCTTCTCCTTCTCCTTCTCCTCCTCCTCCTCGTCCTCGTCTTCCTCCTCATCCTCGTCCTCGTCCTCCTCCTCCTCGAAAGTAAAGTTTACTGCAATCAGTAATGTTCTTTTTTTCAAGCTTTCAAAAATATGCTTTAAATATCTTAAAACAGTGACCTAAAAGTTCATGGGCTTGGGAATGACTGTAGAATTACATGACTGAAGCAACATAAAAACATACAAAAAACAAAATTAATGTCAAACACACCAAAGAGTTGTGCTTCTCAAAGCTTCAGGGTTATCCTTTGGGGGTTTTATGCCTCTGTGCTCCTTAGAAATATGAATATAGCTGTCTTGATGATAACATCTTGTCAGACATAATTCCTGGTGCTTTGAATAGAAGCTTGAAATAGATATTGGTTCTCAATTTCATCTCTGCCAATGATTCCCTCACATGATTAGATATGTCATTCTTGGCTTACTGTATTTCTTCAGCCTTTTCCACATGTATGGTAGGATTAGCAATATTCTTCCCTTTGCAAATTGAGATATTTTTCCAAAAAGTATTACTTTCATATGGAGAACAGATGGAATGAAGTGAGCAGATGGTTTCTTGTGGACCATGCCAATGCAATCCTATGGCATGCAATTTCTTCTTCTGAACAAGAACAATTTGATGATGGAAAGAGTCCAAAGAAGGGAATTGTTTTGACCCGATTAACCTATCATTGTGGCACACCAGGCTATAAATTGTTCTTGGCTGTAAACAGCAATAAATTTTACTGAAGCACCTGATATGTTTCATAGCAAAGGTGATGGGGGGGTTCTGCCAATGGTGCCATTTCGTTTACTGCAATCAGCCAAGGTTATCACTAGAAACAGACTGATCAAGATGTATGTACTGTGGCTTGCCAATCAATATGTATGGAGACAGGATGTCTTTAGATTGCTTATGAGAGCAGTTTGCTATAATTGCTGACTGCCTATCTGTTAAAGATATTTGGTAATCATAAGACTACAATATCCCACTTCACAAATAACATAGCAGAACAATTTTTTTTCTGGCTTGACTTTGTGCCTCCAAATGCTATTTTTCAAGGCAGAGGAGGAATAAATGACAGTTGGGAATACAGGTACAAGATAAAACAAAGATGTAAACTTTTTCAAACCAAGAAAACAAGATTAGGCTGATGCCTTAAGAAAAGAAACATGTACACACAAACAGCCTCACATACCTACAAAAAGAGTCAAAGAGAGATAGAGGATAGATGATAGAAAGAGAGAGAGAAAGAGAGAGAGAGAGACATGTTCATTGTGCTGCAGTGTTTAAAGGTAATCAAAATGACCAATTGACCAAAAATATAGCATTATAACTGCAATAACATTTAATACCTTATTTTAAATCTTATGTTTTTAGTTATATTCTGAGTGTTAGTTTTAACTCTAAACAGCATAAATTAAAGTAACTAAAGAGCCACTGCCTGCCTCATGAAGAAGGTCATTCAGTCCTGAGAACAAATTGTTCTTTGTCTCCCCTTAACTTTGAGAGTGTAACAGTTATTGACAATTTTGTTGTAGTGTTTATTATTTTCAGATTCCCTTTTCAATATGTCCCTTTTACATTGGTCATGCAGAAATTGCTGAGGTACAATTATTGGCATTCTTATCAATTGACAAGGCTGAATAGGAGTATAGGAAGTTGTAATTTAACATGCCATAGCCATAGAATACACATCTATTATCTAGAGGTACCAATTTCTAGCTTTATGATCTGATTATTGAATTTTATCTCAAGCTCATGGGCTGAAATAAAGTGGAAATTTCATCAAACTGAAACTTTGTAAATGCAATAATAATTCAAAGTAGAATAAACGGCTTAACCTGGAAAATTGGTATCTCTATTGGCAAAGTCAGAATGGAACAAAAAATAATTCAGGTTACATATTGATGTAAAACAGCATACCAAGTGGAACACAGTGAGAAGTTGATTTTTTCACTTTTCTGAAGTTTGTGATGTAGTTCATAAATAAACTGTACAGAAATGTAAATATTAAGGAAATATATATATATAAAATTTGCTGACATAAAATGTTTGTCTTTCTTTTTGCATATATACTTGAAGGTATTCATGTATGCCTGAATAATATCAGCAAATTACAGTTCTCCATTCTATTTTAATGATTTAAAAACCTAGGCAAAGAAAGAAATTGGATGAAACTAGAAGTTTAATAGGAATTTGGATGTGTGTGTTGGGTGTGTTTCTTCGCACACATACATTATTGTTGAATCCTGATAATTGCCTGGACTAGTCCTTGCAGTTTTTTGGCAAGATTTTCAGAAGCAGTTTGTCACTGCCTTCTTCCTAGGACTGAATGATTAGTCCAACATTATCCAGCTGGCTTTTTATCTAAGGTAAATTACAGTCCCAGTTTCTGGTCTGCTGCCTTAACTTGTACACCAAACTGGCACTCTTAATAGGAATATATGGCATGCATATGTAAAATGGCAACCTGATGCAAAAATAGATAAACTTAATTTTTAAGGGAATTTCTTAAATTAATTATCACAGTAGAACACTTATCTCAGATGCATTAACTAAGACAGAAATATGAATAATATAAACAGACTTTAGATTTAGTTTTGATTGTCATGTCATGTGCCAATTAAGATTTTAAAAGCAGTGTCAGAAGTAATGGGTCCTTAGGGAGAAGGATTCATTTTAGGTGCAATTTCCACTACTGAGTATTTTAAGGTCAATCTTGTCATTATGACATTGTAAAAGAAAAACTATTACCATAGCAACAGTCAACAAATTGGCCTTGGAGCACTATCACTTCACCATCAAGGTCACTTAGGAATAGATTGGCTTCTCAAAATATGAGAAGACTGACCTTCAAATAAAAATTTCAAGGCCTACATAATACCCAAACAAAAAGGGAACAAATATGAAAGGCACAAATATGACAATAATTTTCAGCCATTCTGTAGGGACTTTCCCTCTGAAAAAGAAAACATCCTAAACATCTTATATGGCTGCTGTTGGATTTTTGCTCTCTCTTTTTCAATATATGAAATCCACTCATACACCCTTTCTTTTCCCATTATTGCCTAGATTTCATAATTTTTAAATGTTAAAAATTATTGTTTTCATTTTGTGAAATATTGCAATGAGAGAATATCTGCTTTGCATGAAGAAGATACTAAGCTCAATCCCTAGCACCTCTGAACAATGGGGCATTCTTGATTAAATGGGAAATTCTTGATTAAAGCTCTCAAGAATCACTGCCACATTGTGGTTCTTAAAACTAATACTTATTTGTCTCCATTAATTATTTTTTATCCTTGAAAAACATATCATGATATTACTGCTGAATGGAATTGTTTTTTAAATTATTTCAAAAGCAAAGAGAATTCCATAGAAATTCTAATGGGTGGAATATGTTGTTTTCAGATCTACTTAGATATTAGGTGTATAAACTCGGTATAAACATTATATCTGCATGTGTATCTTTTAGGAGTCAGCAGAATCTCTGGCTATCTCTGCTTCAGTTAAAACCCAAGGAGAGGCATAATAAGAACACTTCTCCCTTCAGTATTTTCAGTAGTAATTCCAGACATCATTATGGTAAATCTTATGCTTGAGAAAATGGGGAATTCCCTGCAGAATAAAATCAGATATACCATCCGTCTAATTTTTCTTCTCAAACACTTTATAGGAATTTTGGCTAGTTCCTGCTCTCCTAATCTTCAAGAATTAGCAAGGTCCATCATGGGAATAGGTGGTGGGAGAGGATCAGTCCTTGTCTTATCAAAACTACTGTTCTTTCCATTAGGCTATATGTACAATTGTGCTTTGAGATGAACTGATGAAATAATAAAATGTCATAGCATAGCATAATTCTTCTCATTAGTCTGACCTCCTTTATACATTTTTCTTATTAGAAATTCTTTCTGCATGAAAGAAATTGGTTTCATTTCACTGACTCCATTCCTAAATCCCAACAGATGTTTAGCTACAATCTCATTCACTTCTCTATGCATATTTGAGATAGTCATCTATGTATTCTTATTGTCTGATTCTTTTACCTTTGGAGGACAAAGTAATTTCTGGTATGTTTTTCCTTTTAGGACATCCAGATAAACTTACTGACAGCAAGAGGAACAATAGTAAAGAACTGAAAAGCAGAGAATGCTGATGTGGATCTCTTTTAATGATTATAAAATGGAAAGTGATAAAGTTGGCTTTGCTTCTGAATCTCTTTTAATGCGATTTGTAGAAACTGCTTCATTCTTGAGTAGAAACCTGAGTAAATACTAAATAATGCAATATAAAAGAAATTCAGTATATAGCTTAGGAGAAGGAATCTGTTACTACTCTACATATACAATATATTGGGATGATCTATACACATAAAATATATATATTTCTGATGTTCAACATGTTCAGAGTAGGATGTACATAAGATAAGATAAAATAACTTTTATTGTCATTTTTTAATAGAGGAAATCTGAGAGAAAGCTTCTCTCTAAAGTTTGTTAAAATTTAGCAGGAAGAAAATATAAAATTGTAATGTGAAACTAAGTTATTTATAATTCAACGAAACTATAGAAATAGATATTTTTCTTCTCTTATATAAAATGCATCATTTTCTGAAGCAGATATACTGTATTAGCCATAGTTATACCTATGGCTAACTATGCATAACTAATGCATAGTTATAAGTATAACTATGCATAAATGTGCACACATAATATTTGCAAATAATATTCTTTTTCCATAAGGGAAAAGAAATGCCAGATGTTAAACGTGGCTTTAGAAAAGTATATATTGATGCTTTTGAACTTTGAAGTTGGAAAGGATTCCTAAGAATACTATGCACAGTTAAGAAAAAAAAATCAAAGAAATCAATCCAGAGTTTTCACTGAAGGGAAAATGACCAGGTTCAAATTATCCTACTTTGGACACCTTATGTGAAGATCTAGCTCTCTGGAGAAGGCTGTAATACTGGAAAAGGTGGAGAGAAAAAAAACAAAACAAGTGATCACCAGCAAAGTGGATAGACTTAACTACAGTGATAATGAATGTACCATTGGGAGACCTCAAAGTTCAGGTGAGGGATGGATCATCAAGGAAAAAAAAAATCTATGTGGTTGCTAAGAGTCAAGATCAATCCATCAAAAAATGCATTCACATCAACATTACATTTTTTTTTTGTTTTCACTAATAGGGTTAATACAGTCTGCAATTGTAAAAATCATGGTTGTGTATAAATGTATAGGGCTTAACGAGAATATAGGAATCTTGAAATAATAGCAACATAATTGGTTCTGTTTATAAATTAAAGTCCAGGAAGACATTGGTGTAATTTACAAGTTTTGTTCATGCTTATAATCTAATTAAAATTTTATCTTGCTTGATAAACATTAATAGTAATATAGGATACATGGCTGGAACTATAATGAAAAATGGATTAAAAAGTTGTCATTTTACTAGGTTTGTTTTACAAGGTACTTTTATTCTGAATGGAGTCCCATGATTCACCCAGTCATGATAAAGGATACTTAGCAGAAGTTTCTCTTTGTCAACATTGTTAATGTTTGGGCCTCGGGTATGTTATAGTAGTTTCCTATCAGATAATTATTCCCTAAATTATTCAGTCAGCTACTGGGTATAGAATCACAATGTTTTCAACCTTAATATAATTTTCCATTTATAATCCTCTCTTTATCTCACAGGATCCAAAATTATTTTCCAGGTCTGTACAAGATAAACATTCACAGCTAAACACATGTTTTCCTTTTTGGCAGAGGCTGGAATCTACCTGCCTACAGAATATGGAGTACAGCAGAGATTATTTGACTTTATGTTGTAAGGACCCAGCAGGACAGCAGGACAAATTTACTTTCTAGTATATGTGCAACTTCCTGAAAATGAAATTTGCTCAGTCACAGGTCCCTTATGTATAAATTCAATCCTGGATATCTAAAAGTAAAGTGGATGAAACTCTAATGTAAGAACTGGAATGGCACTGCCAGGGACTGTTGAAAATATTTGGCTAAATGTATTAGTAATCTGCTGTTCTTATCCAAAACTCTATGAAATGTATATGCTCAGAGATTATAGAGGAGATCCCGAGAATTGATTCAAATTATACAAAATGTCTCTAAATCAAAGTCAAAGATCTAGTGCAAAATTACACTTCTCATACTAATAACTCAAATGCTTCTGGGGACATTCATTGCTTATGTTTGGATAATTTAATTCCACACTGTGGACACCAACAAATGGTTAGTGTCATATTGTCTTACGCATGAAATCCATGGAAGGGCTAGGTAGTATCAGTTTATTAAAAGGTTCTACAATAGTTGAACAGCATACTTAGTTTTATTTTTAGCATTCATTCCTGAGGAAATAGCCCAATGCTAAATGAAAATGTAATCAAACATCCTGTTTCTCATATTATATGACTAGTCAGATAGAAGTATATAAGAATATAAATATTTTGTTCTCAAAGTACTACTCAGGAGTAAAATGGTAGAAAGATATGAAACATTCATCTCTATAAGTGACAGACAATGATTAAGTCACAAATTGGTCAGACCTTTCATAAACATGGTTAGCTTGTTTCTCTATTCATTTGCTTCCTCTCTTATTAGGTACTAACAACTTGATATTTCATTTACCATAGTTAGATACATTAGATAAATTGAGATCTGGATCTAATATTATGGTCTAGACTAGCTTCAATTCTTATTTTTAAATCTCATGATTTGTCCATACAATGAACAAAGTCTTGATGAGATAGGCTAGTTGAGTGTCTTATGACTTCATCCTAAATAATTCTCACCACAGAATTATGCTTTCCATTGGCAGTGAGAGGAATACCTTTCCATGTATATTTTCCTCCATCTGAGTATGATCCTCCAATTCCATGCTGCATTTCACAGAGTCTTCGAAAACAATACAGATATGCCAACAAGATGGATGTATGGCAACACAAGGGCACTTCTCTTATAAGCTCCCATTTCCTTTCACTGCAAATGCCATTCCTGACATTAAAAAAGAGCAATGAAAAGTAAGTAGTGGAGCAGAGACTTTAACTTTTGCCATCTGAAAAGGTCACGTATCTTCTCATTGTCCCCATTTGTGTGTTTTCTTCTTATTCCACAGAGCAATGAACACACATTTATTTGCTCTTAGAAACATGTAAGCACCTTCCTGCCTTTTGAAGTTAAAAATTGCTACCCCACCAAGGTGATGGTTATCTGAAAACTAAATTCAGTTACCCATTGCAGAAACTGGGGATAATTCAACCTAATCTCATCAGTTTGTGAAGACTGTGATAGAAAGAGCATCAGGTAGAGAAGACAAAGGAAATGAAAATAATGGCTAAGTAAGAAACAAGTAAGAATCTTCCAAGTGATGATGCTCCGGTGCTTCCTTTGTTCCATTTCAATTCTTAATGCTCCATCATTCCTTTATTCTCAATCCTTTTTCAGAGCTTTGGAGCAAAGAGAACTCCTGCAGTGTTTCATAAAAAAACACTAATTTTTCCTCTTGCACCTCCTGCTGCTCTGAAATCATTCAAGTCAGTAACTTAGTGGCCTACATTAATCCCCCCCCCCTCACCATGATGAAGAACAGAAGAAGTGTTTCCTTCATAACTGTAGACATGAATTGATGCAGTTGCATTCACTTCCCACAAGCGCCTTAATATGTTTTTAGTAAAGGAGCATTTCTTCCAGCCTTTACTCATTCAATGGAAAATGAGTCTCATTGTTAGTGTTTTCCATTCTGAAGCTTGAAGGACTTAGCCTAAATAGTTATGTAGGAGCATGAATGTTTGGTCTAAGGAATCTCACTCAGGCATAGAAAAAGGAAAATATGCAGCATTAGCCTCTGAAATGACAGACTATAATAAAGAGATTTGTCAAGATTTGTCTTGCTTTTTATGAATACTTTTAGGCTGATGTGTTTTCAGCTTTTTTCTTAAAATAACAATGAATTACATCTATTCTTGTATAAAATTGAGATGTTTGGTCAGAAAACAACACCCCAGTAAAAGAGCCAGTAGATAGAAAAGCAGATAGATAATAGATGATAGATAGATAGATAGATAGATAGATAGATAGATAGATATTCATTTCAATGGGATCTCATGAATCTACACATAAGGTATAGTATGTTTGCTTAATTTTGAAGCAGACATATACAAGTTTTGCATTCTTCCTCCTCACCATCTTGTCTCAATGCTAAATATACCATGTTTATTTAGTCTTCATATAATTTTCTAACCCTGAGCTGTCCTTGTTGCCCTTTCTAAAATTATTCTATATTTTTTCTGAATTCTTCTTAAAATATGAAACAAAGAACTAGACTAAGTTCTTGACATGAAATCTTGGCATTGTACAATAAAATAAAAGTACTATTTTCATGGTGGAATCTACCGTTGATGCATTTTCTTTTTTCACATGTATTCATGCTTCAACTTATATTCAGTTTTGTAATGAATTTCCATTAAAAATTTGACAAGTACCATTATCAGTAGAATCTTTCCTGTCTTAGTCTGCTGCATATGATTTTTTTTTCCAAAACGAAGATTTCTCCACATTTCTCTTTTTACCTATCCCAGTAATTTGTGTCATCTGCAAACCACTATAAATATTCTTTCCATCTTTTCTCCAAATTCTTAATGCAAATTATGAGAAGTAAAGGATCAAGAGTTGATTCTTGTAGTACCCACTTAATACCTCTGTCCAATTTGAAGAAGAATCATTGAAGACAACTTTTTGAGTATTATTTTAAACAAGAAGCTATAAGGTTAGACTGGCAAACCTCTTGAGAAATCCATGTTGGGTTCTAATAATTACTACCAGGTCTTCACTATCATGCTGATTGATATCCATTAACTTAGAATCATCTTCCATCTTTTTAAATTAAAAAAATCCCTTCAATCTTCTGGTACTTCATCAGTTCTCCTGGAATTTTAAATTCATAATGTGTGATGACCCAGGGCGTGTCACAAAGGCAACACAATCAAATAAGCAAGAAAAGTCCCTTCATTATCTCCAACTTTGCCCCCAGTGTCCAGATTACCTTTGGCTGGAGAAAAACTTTCCCAGAAACAGCCTTTAACTATAGAAAATTCAGTCCAAAACAAGGTACATACAGACTATAACTAAAAATCCAAACAAACAAAGCTGCAATAATTAACTTGACAGGGCAGGAGAAATACTTTCAGACTTACACTCACACAGTTGGGAAGATGGCAGGAACACACATAAGCCATGATGATACCGGATAAATTCACAATTCTCTCACAAGTTGCTGTGTGCATCTTCCCTTTTTAAACTCTGTGTTCCCATCTGCAGTTAATGCAGGACCCTTTCTAAGCCATGCAACTCACATTGCTCCCTTCTCCATTCCTACCTGCGTGCCCAAGGATGAAGATGGGCTTGGATCTTACTCCAAATTCTCTCTGCCTTGCTCTACCTCTCCCTTGGTCCGCCCAGCTGGATGTGCCCTTCCCCAGTTTCTTTCACAGCCAACAGAGCCACACTCCCACTCCCTGTCAGCTGCTCAGCCTCCCCCTCCGAATCAGATTCTGAGAGGGTCATGACATAATGTTTTGGCCCAAACATCATAGATTCTTTTGGCTTTCTAGAATATAATTCATATGATTTGGGAAATTTAAAGTCATTTAAAGTAAGGATGTATTTCATTATCATTCTGCCCCTTCTTATTCTTCACGTTTTTCTGTAAGAATACATGCCATTTTTTGTGAAAACTGAGTTAAAATAGTAAAACGTAAAATATATAAATATAAAATATATAAAATAGTAAAATATAAAATAGTAAAATAGTAAAATAATAGTTAAAATCACTCTGTCTCTTACTTATTATTTCTTTGACATGCTTACTTAAGCAACTTATATATGATCCTCCCCTTCCCTTTTCTCATTCTTAGCATTAGAGTTTAATTATAAGGTTTCAGTTTCCTGACACTGTCTCTACAATTCCAGGGATTCCTATGCTCTTATTTGATGATATAGCTCTCTTTCTATTTTCTTTCTTTTTTATTTTCAGATATTTATAAAACTTCTTGCATTTGCATCCTTTTCTGCCTCTTATTAAATCACTATACAAAGATAGCTGATTCTCTCATGAACCAAACTTAATTCCATCACAAATAAGACTAGAGACTATGGTCATATTCCAGAATTAATAAGATTGAAAATGCTTCTTCTTACCCTTTCATTTTTATATCAACTGTCACTAAAAGTTCTGAAAAATATGTAAAAATAGCAAATCTACCTAGGGCATTGCTTACTGGAAATCTTCACTGGTATGATTTTACTTTCTAGTTTAAGATTTACAACTACCTCCTATAAGAAATGGAATAATGAAGATGAATTTCTGGTCTTTTTCAGTGGTAGCATCTCTACTGTGGAATTTAAATAGATTCTCTCCAGAGCTCAGCATTGTGCATATTAAATATATGTGTAAATAGTTCTTTGTTGCCTTAGAATTGATGTTTTGTTGTTGTTTTCATTTTGCATTCTTTTCCTTTTAATGAAATGTTTATATGAACTCCTTTCTTGACACTTGATTTTAGCTTCCCAGAGCATAAAAATACATTATACAGTCTAGAAATTAATCAAGCAGAAAATATAGGAGGATCTTATTTACCAGCCTACCAAACAATCATACTGTTCAGAATAGTATTAAGAAGACAAACAGAGTTTGTTTGGGGTATACAAGATTTTTTTCCTATGTTTTAATCATAACCATTGAATTCATGGTGATGTATGCAATAGAAAGGGGAAACTTGGCCATTCAGATTGCAGCCTCAAACCTAGGCCATGCATCCAGCACATCTTGCAGTTAGGGACTGCCAGAGATCCCTATGAATGGCCAAATCATTATATCCAGAAATCTTTCTTCTGTGGTAACTCAGAATCCTAAAAGCTGAAAATAATTCCCTTTAGTAACTAGTTTTATTGGGCTTCTCAGTAACATTAACAGGAAGGGGGGGGGGTGGGAGAGACAGAGACATAGAGAGATAGGGAGAGAGAGGGAGGGGTGGAGAGAGAGAGCATGGCATAAAGGCCTATTTCCAATAGTCTCATAATTGGTTTCATTGCTACTCTCTTGTGTTATAAAGTACAGTAAGCATAATAAAGGAGAAGGAATAAAATTGCCTCTAGATAGTTAGCTTCCAAATGTGTAAATAGTGATTGCTAGCACAGATTTGCCTTTATGTATGTATAAGCACAGACAGATGGCTATTAACCCTGTGCAGAATCTTTTTGCTGCACAATTAAACCTTTATCCATCTCAAGAACTATGCAAACCACTCTTTCTCTCCATTACCCTGATATATTATCTCTTATTGTTACTCAGAAGCCACAACTTTTATGGGCAATGCAGATGCTGGCATTCATTCCTTTACTGCAGATAAGTCACAATTAGTTATTTATCACCTAGGAGAAAAGCTTGTTATTATTCTAACACATGTGTACAAAAGAACCAGAAATCAGTAGGAAAAATGAAGAAAATGAGAGAACAGGTTGCTCATATAGAGTTTGATATATTGTATAATAATTTGTGTGAATATATAATTGTAAAAGTTCTGTGATCCCTCTGTATATTGGGCATATTGTGTGGCATATTGATAACTTCGCCCATGAATAGTATAACTATATGAGCACCTCACCAGCTGAGATTTACATATATTTAGAATAATCTCCAGAATGTCCATTGCCTGATAATAACTGTGATGATTTTTTACTTATTTCACAATTAAATATTTCACACTTCTTCCTATGGAGGTAAAAGTAGCCCATTCTTTAAAAAAAAATATGAAAATACATTTTAGGTAATTATAAATGCCAATAAATTTAATACAGATTGAGCATTCACGGACTGCCCTCTACTTAATTAGATTCATAACTAGTACATTTATATGTGTTATGTGAATACATATACACAAAAATACACACTTATTGCTACAAGGATGAGGAATCGAAAGAAATAGTTGGAAATAAATGTAGGAAGGGAAGAAAGCATAAGCTACCTTTAGTTGCTATTTACAAAAAAAAGTTGTTGGGTGTGATACCAACTTGTGCTTCATACTGTGCACAGGTAGACCACTCTCCTCTTATTCATTAAACAACCCAGTTTTTTCTCCCTGACTTCAGTATGAACCACAATGAAATCTTTTGTTTTTAAAAGTCACATTAGATTTACTTGGTTTTACTTGTTGGTCCTGTTCTTTTACCCGTAGTAACTCCTGTAAATAAAGGCTAACGATAAAACCATCTTAGGATGCATTTCATTCCTAGAGTTGAGCAGTAATCCAAGCCATATCATGTTCCAAGAGGACAAGTATCCATGGTTGTAAAATATCCATGTCTATGGCCTTAGATGCAATTTGGGGGAATTATAAGGAAAATTAAATGATTAAAGCTTACGACAAGGCACTGTTTTGTGATTTTGGTGTCATTGACACTTAGGAATGGACAGTTAGGTGTTTTCTGTTTCTGATAAGAACAATGGAACTGAAAACATATCCTGATACTGAGGTTTGTTTTTTCTTTTGTTTTTTTTTTGCTCTACAGATAAGCACTAAGGATATTATTAAATGTCTAGATACACCTTTTCTCCAAAGGCAGAGGACTTTTAAAATACAATCCTTGCTTTGCACTTTAAGGGACTTTCTACATTTTGTCCTTTTCTGTCCCCAATATTATGGATTGCTTCTGACTTCTGATTTCCTGTTAGCAGCTCTGGCTTCATCTCGTATTCTCTATTTATTTGTTTTACTTCCACCTTTTTGCTAGTGAAAATATGAATTTTCAAAGTATTCCTTTATTTCTTTAGATTTTAATTTTAATGTGTCAGTTTATGTACCTTGCAATTTTTATCCTTTAATCTCTAATTGCCTTCAACATATTTTCTGGGAAAAATGGGTATTCATGTATAAATAAATGAATAGTTATTACCCAAGCTCAGGGGGGAAAAAACCCAAAACAACCCTGAAGCTTCAGTTTCAGATTATATGGTGGATAGCTCTTGACACTTAAGTCTAGCTATTCTTTTTAGCACCATACTTGGCTGCGCCATTTCTGCAGCTATACTTTCAGATCATGCTTCCTAATTTCACCTTGTAGGCTTTTGCTGTTTATCCTCACCTGCTGCAATCCCAAACTTGACTTATTGTTTATTCCCTTCTTTTTTTAGTTTGTTTCTAGATTATTGGTTGGGCTACTTTTATTTACCTACTTCTTTTGGTATCCAAGAAAACTAACATATTAAAATCATTCTTGGAAGAGTAATTTGTTTTCTTTCCCCATGAAAGAAATGTACAGCGTCCTGAACCAATTGGATTTTCTGCAGAGGATCTTTTATGTGTTAGTGCTGGTTATCGGTTTTTGGTATATCTTTCTGTTTTTGTATTTTTATCTGCATAGGAAATAATATGCATTTGTATTATCCACACATCTTCCAGGGTAGCAGTTTTTAGTCTTGCCTGGAAAATACATGATGCAGTTTCTCAAATATATCAATTCTTCCTAACCCTCCCTTCTCATTTGTCACTCATATGATAATGATCTATATAGCAGTTATATGCTGGAAAGTAATAATACCACTATTTTTTTAAGATGGTATGACTGAAGAGGGAATCAAAGGCTGCCATGAATACAAATAATTATGTGAAGGCTACATTTTGGGTAATCTTTGGTGAAAAAGTGATCTCTGTATTGTCCTGCAGGGAAATATGCAGACAGTGCTGCTATTACTGAATTTTCGATGGATTACTTCTGCTTACTTCAAGGATCAGGACTTGCTCTGTAGAAGTGGTATTCTTTTAAATGAGAAATGATTATCATCTATTATTTGAACACTGTAGCAAAAATTTCTGCCTG
Source organism: Pseudonaja textilis (assembly GCF_900518735.1). The sequence goes on along the minus strand of NW_020769349.1, from coordinate 8,549,901 downwards.
TCATCTTGATCCAATAATCTAAGCTACAAAACATGTCTGTTATGCAAACTCCATGTGGAATTAATTTTATACAGATAATATATCACAGAAATTCATCACTTTTTTGTGAGATGGGCAATTATATGAATTTGATTAGTAAACAAACAAACAATCATAAATTGGCATATTAATTCTAGCCCTAATCCACCCTTTAAAAAAAATACCTATATTCCATGGATAAAAAAAATAGGTTTAGCCATTAGCCAATATACATTTTCTAGGCAGGATATAAGAGGGATAGAGGTTGATCAACTCCAGGCTCTGTTAAATGAAATTGATTGTCTAAATCTGTTTCAATTACTACCTATACTAGGCACATCTCCTTCCAGATGCAATTTAAAATTCAGTTTTTGCCCTATAAATATATATAAAAATAAATATATATAAAAAAAGAAACTACAGCCACCTATCTCCACAACCCACTTCTCAAACACACCAACAATAGCCAAGCTTCCTACAACTGGCCCCAATCAATTGGACTCACAACCTCTGGTGATCACAGAAAAAGAAGTGCAAGATCTATTACACAGACAGAAGCCAGGAAAAGCACCAGGGTCAGACAAGATAACTCCTTGCTTAAAAGTCTGTGCTGACCAATTGGCCCCCATCTTCACCTGAATCTTCAATAGATCACTAGAGATGTGCTATGTTCCTTCCTGCTTCAAACGTTCTACCATCATCCCAGTGCCAAAGAAACCCTCCATCAAGGAACTGAATGACTACAGACCAGTTGCTCTAACATCTGTAGTTATGAAAATCTTTGAAAGGCTTGTGCTGTCACACCTGAAAACCATCACGGATCCGCTGTTAGATCCCATGCAGTTTGCATACCGAGCAAATAGATCGACAGATGATACTGTTAACATGGCTCTGCATTACATCCTACAACACCTTGAATCTCCAAATACCTATGCAAGGGTCCTCTTTGTAGACTTCAGTTCAGCATTCAATACCATCATTCCAGACACTCTTCTAAGTAAATTAAACCAACTAGCGGTACCTGAACACATTTGTAAGTGGATCATAAGCTTCCTAACAGACAGGAAGAAGCAGGTGAAGCTAGGCAGAATCACATCCGATATCTCTAAAATTAGCATAGAGGTCCCTCGAGGCTGTGTGCTATCTTCACTTCTTTTCTCCCTATATAGCAATGATATCATCTCAAACGATCCATCTGTTAAAATACTGAAGTTTGCTGATGACACAAAAGTGATTGGTCTCATTCGAGACAACGATGAATCTGCATACAGACAGGAGGTTATACAACTTGCCTCATGGTGTAACTGGAACAATCTGGAACTGAACACACTTAAAACTGTAGAAATGGTGGTAGTCTTTAGAAGAAACCCTCCCATACTACCACCTCTTATAATACTAGACAACACAGTATCAACAATAGAGACCTTCGAATTTCTAGGTTCTACTATATCAATGACCAAAAATGGACACCTAACATCAAAAATGTCATCAAAAAAGCACAATAAAGAATGTTCTTTCTGCACCAACTAAGAAAGCTCAAACTGTCCAAGGAACTGCTGATACAGTTCTAGAGAGGAATTATTGAGTCTGTATCTGCACCCCTATAACTGTCTGGTTTGGTTCTGCAACCCAACAGGACTGACACAGACTTCAGAGGATAATTAGGATGCAGAAAAAACAATTACTACCCACCTGCCTTCAATCGAGGATACTGCACCAGTCAAAAAGAGGGCTGTGAAAATATTTACAGACCCCTCACATCCCAGACATAAACTGTTTCAACTCCTTCCCTCAAAAAAAACACTATAGAGCACTGAACACAAGAACAACTAGACACAAGAACAGTTTTTTCCCGAAAGCCATCACTCTACTAAACAAATAATTCCCTCAACACTGTTCAACTATTTACAAAGTGTGCACTACTGTTACTGTTAATCTTCTCATCACTCCTTATCACTCATCGCCTCACACTTGTCATTCTAGGACTGTAACTTTGTCGCTTGTATCCTTATGATTTATATTGACTGTTTCCTAGTATGATTTGATTGTTGTGCCCTATGACTATCATTAAGTGTTGTACGTTATTATTCTTGATTCTTAACGAATGTATCTTTTCTTTATGTATACTGAGAATAATTACATCAAGACAAATTCCTTGTGTGTCCAATCACACTTGGCCAATAAAGTATTCTATTATCCACTATTAAATAACTTAGAACCGGTTTACCCAACAATATGTTCCTAAATCTTAAGATCCTCTAATGAGATCCTCTTCCAAATTCCCTCTACATGGAGGACAACTTTTTCCATCCTCAGAAAGACTTGACTGGCCATCAGGTTAGTTGTAATTTGGCAGCATGGGAAAACTTTTTAAAATTTTCCCAAGGTTTGAATTTGAATTGGATTTCTGGTATTTTATTCTGCACTGTTAAATTTTTATCATGTATCTTCTTTTAGTCAGATTATATTTTAGTGTTTTTTATTGTACTTTGACCAGACATTTTTGGCAAATGGGTTATCCCTGGACCTATACAATTCTTTATACAGTTTGCATACCTTTCTTTGGTTGCTGGTTGTTGGTCTGCCTTCTGTGGTGGATTCTGGGTTGTTTGTTTTGGTTGTTATTTTTTTTATACCAATTAAGTATACTTTCTATTCACATAATAGAATATTAAAGTATTGGACTTGGATTGAGAAGACCAAGATTCACTTTTCCACACAGCTCACTGAATAACTTTGAGGTCATTATCTCTCTGCCCGGGGCTTTGAGGGGAACAAAATGGAGACTCACATCTAAAACATTTTATTTCAAATTTATCTGTACTCCTAATTGGTTTATATTTTTTTTATAAATTTTAATCATCCTTTTAAGTTTAACTCACTGGATGCCATAAAACTTTGTTGATCCAAGATTCCTAACAGCTGAAAAGCAGTTAACAAGCAATTTCATAAGGTAATTAGAAAAGGAAGTGAAAGTGTGAAAAATCATATACAGAAAACAAGAGAATGAATGTATAGCAGCTGTATTGTGTTTTTCATTGCTAATAAATAAAATAAAATTGGGTGGGATTGTTTGTTGTTCATGATTTAAGAAAAGAAAGGCCAATTGCTCTGGAAACCAGTGTAATGTAGTCATTACATTCAATTAAATGAGAGGCATATTAATAAGAATATTTATTTAATTACTTAATTATTTAGAATGCTACACTAATCCACGCAACCTAAATGGTTACATATGATGTCAGTATGTTTATCATGATCAGCCTAATTAGTGCACAAGAATTGCTTATTAAGCTTTATAGTTATTTTGTTGCATTTTGTATCTGTTGGCATTATTTCTTAATCTTGAATTCTTTTAAGTGTCGAACATTTTTGAGATCGAGATCTATTCTTCTGTCATGGTTAAAGTTAGGAAAACAAAATAAACATATGAAAGTTGTCATGATTTCTTACTGTCTCTCTGCCTATCTACGAATCCATAAAGATACCTAAACAAAACATTTTTGACTGAAACAACTGGTAATAATCTTAAGTAAGTCTCAAAAGATAGCTTTGAGGAAAAGTTATCAAAGAAGCCTCAAAGGAAAGGATGCACATTAGAGATTGAATTTTCAACATCATAGAACACTTCAGGATGGAAAAACTGATAAACTTACAAACTGAAGTAACGTTTGTAAGCTAAAATGCCCAACACCGATAGTTTTATAACCCACTGAAGATGAAATGTTGGTTTCTGTACAAGGAAAAGATAGTGATCTTAACATTGATTAGGCAATATTTGTACATTTTAAGACAAGAAATACTAAGCATCTGAGAAAGAGGGCTAAGAAAAATTGGGTTGATATAAGATATTATCATCACTCAGTATGGATAACTCTTACTTGGGTTGAAGATCTAATATTTTATTTATCAAATTTATATGCTACTTATATCACAGTATGAAACAACACTGACATAGAAAGTCCAGTTGCCTCTTCAGAAAAAAAAGCATCTTTGGGCTGACATTGTTTTCAAAATTCTGGAACTAGAAAGAATGTGTACGAATAGAGGTAAATGGATATAGCTTAGATAATGGATAGATTTGCATGTTAAATTTAACAAGGGCTGGGAGTTGAAGTTCAGAAAAAAAAATCACTTGCACATTCAAAACATTGCTCTTCTGGAAAGGATATAGACAGTTGCTTCGGTATGCAGAAAAGTTCAGGGCAATAAATTGAGCTTGAAAGCTTGAGGTTAAAGAAATAAACTGCTTTGGGTATATGATGAGTATGTTGGCTAAAGTTGGGGGAAAGAGGGGGGCGTTAATCTGGAATGTTGGTTTGCCACTTGCAATGAAATTTTTCAAGCCTTGGACAGGACTTGGTAGGAGCCTTCCCACTGGATTATTTAGGTTTTGTATTTTCTTGCTAGAAAACTTGATCTTGAGATGAAGAACATTTCTGAATTAGTCTTTAAAAACTGAGATAAGAATAAGCATACATTCTGGATTATTGTTGTTTTTTTAAGGTATATTTGGTGGTCATTGAAAAATAAAAGGAATCTTCAGATTATTGGTTCATCTAATCCTGTATAGCTTGCTGGTCAATAGTTTTTCAGGTCAAAAGAAAGAAAAGAATATGCTTTACCTCTGCACTGTGATCTCTCATCTCAACAATACAGTGCACAGAAAGAGCCAAGATACACACAAAGAAGCCACTTGGATACTGTGGCATTTTTCTATTTTCCATTATGAAACATGACAGTAAAGCCCAAAGCCTTCACAGAGGTAAACAAATTTAAGTAGCTGTTTCTTATTTTCTGGCATATAGAAAATGTCAATATGCTTAGTCATTTGCTCAGCTTTCATATCAAATTCAGGAGCAAATTGCATCACATAGTAGAGTTATATTTGGATTCCGGACATATGTTTCCCATTACATTATTGGATATACTTTGACTATTTTTTCTCCTTTATTTTGAATTGTGCCTCTTTCAGTTGGACTGAGAAAGAGTGACTGACACAATTTCATTCACCCAGCTGGCTTCTATGCCTGATGGAAGATTAGAACTCATGTCTCTCATTTTCCTGTCTAGCACTTTAACCATGACAATAAATGCGTGTTCATTTTTAAAAAAATTATCCCAATCATTTTATTTCAATTGGAAACAAAGGACATATGGTTACAGCAAAGAGAACGATATTAGTGGTGCATGTGATTGAATACAGTTGGATATAGTCTAGTGTGACAATTCAAAATACTTAGAATGTCAAAACAAGAAAACTCTTCTCTGTTCTGAAGACTGAGATTTGAAACTCCATATGCAACCATATTTGATATGGTTAGCCTGCTTATCACTAAATCTGTCCTACTCAAAAATCAACTTTCAGCAACACTAATAAATAGCTAAGGGTTGTTATTAGCTACATAATTGTACAATAGCATTTAACAGCTATTTTATTTTCTTATGCAAAATTCCAACTGTGAGGTGAAATTACTAAGAGAATTCATTTATGCTCAATGAAAATAATCAAGGTTCAATGCCTGTCTAATAAAATCAATTTTACATTAAATTGTTCTACCTGTTGCAGAAATCTAGGTCTATAGAAATATTTTGTTTAGTTAATATATTTAACATTTACAATGTTAAACGCATTGTCTTGTTCACTCAAATGACCTCAAATTTGCTCAGCAAACAAAAAAGAAACAAAATATCAGGTGACTTCTATGATGTTTTCTTAATTCATTTAATACCTTTCTGAGTAGATTCCTACTTTCAGAGATCCACGTGGGAGGGAAATTTTATAATTATTGGCTTCAGGTTTTGAAATGTCCTTCTTGGGAACTGTGTTTAGCCCCCAGTCTTTCGGTATTTTAAAGGCTGTAAATTTTGAATGCTAATTATTTTAAAGCTTGTTTATATTCTATTTTTGCTCTTTCATATTCTCTTAAATGCCTTGAGTACTCGCCAGAACCGAAAGTGGTGGTATTAAGTAAATATTAAGAGAAAACTCCAACAGAGTCTCTTTTACTTCACTGTTTTTTTTTTAAATTCTTTGTTATTTGACTTCATTTGTAAGTGGCTTAATCATCTCAGTTCTGAGCAGAAATCAGCTGCAAATACAATTACCCAACTGTATTTTATGAAACTATAAAAACGATACATAAGCAAGTAAATACAACAATAATGCTAAGAATAGGTAAAAACAAAGAGAAGCTACTCTGAAAAATTGAGAAATGAGTTCTCAGCTGATGAACCTGCAACTGTGCAGAAAAGCCTATTGTCCACAGCAGTTCGCCCTCTCTTACTGAAAAGAACCATCAACTGGCAGGCAACCTGAATATGTTCTACTGCACTTTTGAAAGAAAAAACCACCATTATCTACTGCTATCTATCCCACCTCAGATATACCAACAGTACACAATTCTCCTATACCTATCTCAATCCCTCCAGGCTGTCCATCTCTGGTAATCCTAGAAGTTTCTGAAGTTTGCAGATGATACAATGGTAATTGGCCTCATTTGAGATGTTGATGAGTCTGGATAAAGATGGGAGGTTGAACAACTGGCCCTGTGCTATAATTGTATAGATAAGAGTGGATTTTAGTAGGACCCCTTCCAGTTTACCACTTATTACCATATTTGACAGATCAGGAGCAGCACTAGGGTCCTTCACATTTTGGGGTTCTATAATCTTCCAGGATTTGAAATGGACACTTAACATTAGAACTATCATTAAAAAAATTCAACAAAGAATGTTCTTCCTGCATCAACTCAGAAAGTGCAGGCTGCCCCAGGAGCTATTGATACATTTTTCACAGGAATTATTGAGTCTGTTATATGTACTTCTATAACTGCCTGGCTTGGGACAGTAACCGAACAGAACAGGTACATACTCCAAAGGATAGTTATGGCTGCAGAAAGAATAACTGCAACCAACCTGCCTTACATAGAAGACCTGAATATTGAATGGGTCAGGAGGGCTGAGGAGATATCTGCAGAGCTCTCACATCCTGGACACAATCTACCCTCAGGATGGCACTACAGAACATTGCAGACCAAAACAAATAGACAAAGGGACAGCTTTTTTCCTCAGGCCATCACTCTGCTGAACACCGAATTCTCGCAGTGCTGTCTAATGTCTATGTCTATTTACCCACGTAATGTGGCTGTAGTATTATCATTGTCCTTATTATCTTCTTTACTACCCTCTGTTGTTGTTATTATTATTATCATTATTCTGTTGCTTTTCATGTATACTGAGAGCTTCTGCACTGGAGACAAATTGCTTGTGTGTCTAATTGCACTTGGCCAGATAAAATATCCTATTCTATCCTGTCCTGTCCTACTGATGAAACTAGCATTTATTTATCTGGTTAATTATGACTTTAGGAAATTCATCTTAATTTTATATGAGAAGGCAATAATGTAGGAATAAAAGCCCACTGCTATTAAAAGGAAGGGAGGAGGGAGGGAGGGGAAGGGAAGGAAGGAAGGGACATTCTTCCTAAGCTTGCGAGCAGTCCAGTAATGAAACTAACTACCACAGGAAGCTATTTATACCCATTGAATGCGCTCAAGAAAAGGTTGTTTCTGTTGCAGGTGCTTTAACACTGATTATTGCACTGAGCACGTAATTGTATTCATCATAAATGGGATGTTTTAAATCAATAATTCTGCTTAAAAACACTATATGTCTGTAGTTTGAATGAAAGCAAATAGGTAGTATATTGGCATACCATTTTAGTCTTCCAAAAATGGAGAGGGCAAAGAGTGATCCTCCTATTTGATGTTCTCTTGCACCTGTAGTACATATCTTCATCTCAAATATTTCATTTGAAAAATACCATACCACCATGAATTCCCAGGTGGTCTTTGGGAGGCAAGAACCATGTAGTGGCCAGCTACTGACAGAGCTTTGAATGTGAATGTTTCATCTTTCTACCATAGGAAGAATGGTTGGGAAAGTAGTACCAACAGGCAGCATTATCATTCCTATTTTTTAAATTGTGCTTCTACATATAATGCAAAGTAAATCATTTACACAAATCAAGGATCAAGTCCCGATGAACTGTATAAAACGTACTTCCAATTGGAAACAAACAAACAAAATGATATTCATGTAAGATCTTCTATTCTGGCATTCATTTCCTTTTCAGATGGTAATTTCCACATTAATGCTAAAACAAAAGGTTGTTGATTGTGATTGAACACACTTTTTGGGAACTAAAAAAGTTCTTTTCAAATTAAAATGTTGTGGGATTTTTAAAAAGGTATTTTGCTGAGAAATATACATCAGTTATGGCAGTGACAACTTAAGAGCTTCCCTTTTAACCTGACTAAATTCCCTCTGCCCATCATTTTAGGGACTAAGAATAAATCAAATTTACTCCTGAACATTAAAACAAGTCTTTGAAGAGTTTAGCTAAGTTTGGTTTAAAAACAGGCACGTTTCCAAAAAAATGCTTTAAACTTACACTTATTCTTTGAAGGAGCTAGGTGGTTCAAAAATGTGAAATAAAAATAAATAAATATTTCTTCTAAAGTTCAGCCACCAACACCCTGCTTTTCCATATGTGGTGTAAAAACTAGGCAAGAAGGAAGTCATGTCTATTACAGGAAACTATGTAGAAATAACAAAAAATAAACTTCTGAAAAATATATATATAAAAAACACATACTTTCATTTCAAAAAACAACCCTGTCTCAGGCTTTGATAGAAAGCTGGATGGAAATTTATTTCCTTGGCTCTGTATGTGTGTATGCAGGCAACTGCTTATAAGGCTTTTATTCTCAAAGTCAAAGAAGGTAGATGCTGTTATTTGCCTTGAAATAAAGCTACCTGTCTTCACCTCTAAATCCATAGTCACTTTAACTATTGTGGGAATTCCTATACAAAGTTTTTCCTGCTGTGGGCCAGAACACAGGAATGTAATTTTATGGTACCTATGCTGTGCTTCTTTCTTTGTTACCTCCCACCTTCTTCCCAGGCTCAAGTAATTAGACCAACCTAAGAAAACATCAATATTTTATTTTTAATGAGCTGGGCAGACCCAATTATCCCAGTGGGTAATTCATAAGTAGAATTTCAAAGTATAGCTAAAACTTTGATGAATACAGAACCAGAGCTGTAATGGAGGATCTCTGACAAATGAACTAATGTGTTTTGGCAAGAAAACTATATTTACAGGTAAAAGAGTTGTATCACTGATCTCACAAATGATTGATGGCATATTGTTATCAATGTTAAAATATCAATATATCAATATGGGATGCAAAATAAAGAGTGTCTTACTTAGGACAGATGACAACCACATAAAATAACTAATGATGGATAACAAGACTCCATTTAAAATTGGCTAAGCGTTTTAAAATTTTTTGGAGAACATCTGGAAAATAATCACTTTTTTCTAGCTCATAAGGCTGGAAAATTTTTTGCTTTTGTGATAGCTGTGCAGCTAGCAGCACAGCTTTCAAGGACAATTGCAGGGAACAATCTTTAAAAGCTTGATGCTCCTTAGTTGCACAATATATTTTCTTGAACATCTCTATCAAATATTCAACATCAGAAATACACACCATTTTATAGTTACCCAAATCTATTCAGATAAGTGTACTTTTCTGGGAGACAATATAACATACATTACAATGTTTATTTTTTCAAGAAATCCCTTACTCTGATGCCCCTCCCTCCATCCAAAAGGTCTAGATAAAAAGGATGCTGATTGCTAGAGGCAAATCAGGAAGTGAGTGACCAGTCTCTTGCAAGGATCGACTGAATGACTGATTATTAGGCTGAATTCAGCTAGGATGTAGTAAATAGTTGAAGAGACCACTAAAATTCACCAATGTCTTTTAATTTCTAAAGGATACCAATAATTAAGTCCATGCTATTTTCATTTGTTTGATTATTTGCGAGAATCTATTAAGTTGTACACAAAAAGCAAAGTGACTGCTATATAGGCTATGAAATAATGGATGCCACTTACCTGTGTGAGTTTTAATGCTTTCACTGCAGGTTGGGATTCTTTGGAAAAAGTGGAAGTGATGTACTTTGCAAGAGCCTGTATAGATTTATGTTGACTTTTCACTTTCATCCACAAGGATAATACCTAGTGTCTTTGTAATCAGAACATTTTTGCTCATAATCAGTTACATTATTTTTTGCTTAATTCCCTGGGGGTTTTTTTTGGTTGTTGTTGTTGTTGTTGTTGTTGTTGTTGTTGTTGTTGTTGTCATTCCTGGACCCAAGAACAAGTTCCTTACATGGAACTTATAAAAGGTTATTTTGATACTTATTTATATTTTTTTTATGTTACCATATTCAGTTGTAAAAAAATCTCTTGTCTTTGAAATGACATCTTTCATATCTTTTACTTCTTGTAGCAATAAAGAAAAATGGGCGAGTTCTCTTTCACTTCTTTTAAAAACTTTTGGCATGATACTTTTTTCCTCTTGTCCCATAATAAAAACAAGTGTGTCTTGAATTAAAGCATATCCCTCACCATTTATCTCTTCTTGGCACTATTGTTTCTATTCTTATCTGTGATAAGTTTTGCCTTCAGAAGGCTAAGAGGAAAAACATGAATTGTATATAGCTAATATGAGGCAGAAGAATTTTTATTCAATTCAAAGAATAAAGAAAATATTTCAGAAAACTTTTATGTATGCAGTATGCTTGCATTGATTTATTTTCAAACTGTAGAAGGGGTGAGAGTGAATTCTTGTCTTTCATTGTACATATTTCCCTAGTTTCCATGCTTTGGTCAAATTCCAATGGAAAATATAATGAGAGAACACCTTCCATTAGGCTGTTCACCTCTTAGGAAGAACTATTGATTCAGCTCTTGAGAAACTGTTCTCCTTCTCCAGTACTTTTGTCTGAAATTGACAATATTGAAAAGCCATTTGTGCCTGGTTCTATTTAAAGCACTATATATACAGATAAACTTGGGTTCTCGGAGAAATCATTATTTCTGCATCAAAATATAATGCGACTGTAGCAAGTTGTTCTTCATTGCTTTAGATGATTCTGTGACCATTTGGAGTCCTTGGTACTTTCAAGTGTTTGCTTACTTTCATTATCAGTCTAGGTAACATGTGACATTGAAGACGTTACCTAGACTGGTAATGAAATGTCTGAAAGTATGGTTTGAAGATGTTACCTGGTAACAATTCAGCCCAGAAGTACATAGATTCTCATCTATTGATCTGTGATCATTTCATAACACAGGTAATTGGACATATTCAATAGGTTTTTAGTATGCTACTATATAACATCTAGAAGATAGATTAGAAGGCAAAATCACATGTCTCACTTACTTTGGCTGTGTCATGATGGAGAATTCACTGGAAAAAGCAATTATGTTTGGAAGAGTTAGGGGTAAAAAGAAATCAGGTGGTTAAAGAACATGGTAGCTGGACCCTGTCAAAGCTGACACCAGACAGTGCACAGAAAAACTTAAAGAAATAGTGCAAGATCAGAAGATGTGGAGACCTTTCCCATAGAGTCAGACATGACTGAACAGATATCACCATCCTCCTTCTCCTCTTCCTTATTCTCTTCCTCCTCCTCCTCATCAAACAGATTATTTCAACACAATAGCATGGATATATTAGATTATCTAATACATCAGCCCAATGCTCAACATAACATACATATCTGTATTTTCACTGACATTAAATCTCTATGGTGCCTGGCATTTTTTTTTTCATAATTACTATTACTGGAGAATTACTGGAGGATTAAACTGGAGAATTGCCTATCTGTCCCTGAAATCTAGTTGGCTCTCATCCCTTGATATTTAGGAAACTATTAAAGATTTAGCTATTCTCCCACATTCTGGGGAAAAGTAAAAGTTTAATCAATGTTGGATTAATTTTCTTTGAGGTTTTTGAGGCCATCCATGATCTTATTTTGTACTTTCTTATGAGGAAAGACAACACAAAATAAACTGAAATATTATAGCTGTCTATAATTCAAAAATGATTAAAAAGAATTGCACCAGACAATTAGTTTAAAGGAAAAATATCCAGCTGGTTTAAAATTTAATTTGCCTACCTAAATAATGACTTTTTATGGGAACAAAAGAAGCCTAAAAGTAGCCTTTGGGAGAATAAAAATAAACTGAACAGAGAACAAATCTTACAACATCTAAAGGAAGCAATATAAAGTTAGTATGTTTAACCAAGGTTAATTTCTGTAAATCTCTGGTAACCTTTTATGGACTTTCGGTGATACAATGACTTAAAAGCTGATGGTTTATGGATCGGAATAATAGATAATGAGAAAAATAAATGTTTGTTTGTAACATTATAAGGAGTAAAGAATAATTATATTTCTTTTTACTTGTGGTAATGAAAATTTGGAAGTGACTTCTTCTATTATTTTTCCTTTATCTTATTTTTTTTCTTTTTCTCTTTGCACTTTTATTCTCACTTTAGTTTAGTTTCTATTTGCTTTTATTATTGTAATCAAATCTTTAATAACAATTATTTTAAAAAGAGTTTGAAACCCTGTTTCAAAATATGCCATTACACCAACAATTTGAGGATAAAAATGCAACATAGATTTTTAAAAATACTGCTTTTACTTGCATTACCTTTTTAATGCTCTTCAATCTGTATCAGTTTTCCATGTTTATATGTATAGGAAACCAAATTTTCTTCCCTGTGACTGAGCTCACAAAACAAACTTTAAAAAAAAGTCATAGCGTAATATTGGAACCCACATTTGGGTTTTGAAACCTTCTAATTTCTCCAAAACATTTAGCATTTTCTTTTGACTAGTTTTGAACACCCCATCCCAATGTAGAAAGAATGGCTGAGTTTTTGGTATAGTGTGGACATAAGGATTAATGTGTTCCTTATATCGAGCTGATATACAGAAATGTATAGGAAGAGGAAAACTCTACATTTCTTTTAAAATATTTGATTCTACCAAATAATGTAAAGTAAATGTAACAAAATGATTATCCTCAAATATGAATTCTCTACAATTAGTCTCAGAATTATAGTTTACTTGGATAGAAGATATGAGTTAATGGAATTTATTTACTCTGTGATTTCCTCATTTTATCGCGCTATTGTGTTCATGAACATCTATCTGTCCATCTCTCCACTTTTTCTCATAACACTTTTAAGTTTGTACCTTAAAATTGATGTGTAATGCTTTCCATTGGTACAATTCAGAATAATAAAATTTTAGAATATGACACTAAATAGGATGATATATAAATGGATCTGTACCTTGTGCTTTGTTAAATCTGACACATCTATTTATTAGTCAATGCAATGAAGGGAAGCAAAATTTCCATTGGGCAGGCACTTCTCTCATTCCCATGATACTTAAAAACTGCACATGCATAGACAGAATGTGAGAGTATCAGAATAAATTCTGAAAAATAATGTGGGTTTTTTTAAAGATTTTTTTTTTTTTTGGTTTTACGTGTTCTATTTATTTGTTGAATTAAAGTAGTTTTAGCTTTTGGTGACTACAAGAACATGTTTCCAGCAGTTTCTCCATACCATTGCACCTTTTTAAAAAATCCCCTTTGTTGACCATGTTCATTGCAGTGACCTTCCTTTCTGTTCTCAGGGATAAAATCAGCTTTACTAAAGTTTGCCAAAAGCAAGACATTATAATGACATCATAAACAAAACGTTGTAAATTTGAATCCAACTTAATATTCTATCTTCTAAATGCCATTCTTTTTAACTCTTTTTTTTTTTCAAATCAGAAGAATCAGACGTTTCAGTTCTGGGTGAAAGTCAAATACAGACTTTAATTCAAAACTATGTCTTCTGATTGGACTCTAAAATACGATTCTAATCTTCCAAACACTCTTTGCCTGGCCTAATTAAAGCCCCCTGGCTGACATAGTAATGGCTCTATAATCATACCTTCAGTACCTCAACCTGGTTTATTCATGCAATCTATATTATAATAACAGTCAACAGGTCACCAGTTAATAAAAATAGAATTACCATCTCTTGTGACTAAGAAATGGAGATATTCATCTCTCTGGGTTAGTGGCAAGCCAATATAATTTCCATGGCTGTTAGTGTAATTAACTGCACTTGCACAAAGATCTCTTATGAAAATAGTATAAGGATGGAGTAACACTGGAAAACAAGAACTTGCTGATGATATGTTATGATGTTTTATCTCTAACAGCTCAACAGGAAAATTGTACGGAGGTAATTTTCATGAAATCCAGTAAGATCTTGTTTTCAATTGATAAGTTTATTAGAGATGGATAATAAATAAATGATAATTTGAGTTTCATTTTCAATTTAAAAATTAAAAAAAATACATCATAACTGGATATAGAAAATTGTAGAAATAGCATTTTTTAAAGAAAACTCAGAAAGTAAAACTCAAAAACAACAGTGTTAACAGTCCAAAACAGGTTTCTGCAGGATGAAGGTCTTTTGTCAAAGTCACTTAGATGTTTTTTTCCCTAAAAGAAAGACTGAAAATTAGGCCTTTCCACCCTAGGTTAGATTGGCTCTCTCACATTAAGATACCTTTAATATTTAACCTCTTGTCAGAGCCTATCACAGCATTTGGAAACTTGAAAGTTAGGTGTTATCTATCAACTGTTGTACAAGCATAGGCTTCAAGTGAGAGTGCACTGCTGATCTAGAGACAAATATCTTGTTGACATTATCAGTAGTTCTTAAATGTCGTACTATTTTTCTAATTTCTGAAACTGATTCCTAGACCTAAATTTTCTTATAATCTTGGCTCTTATCCAGCAAATACCAGTGAATATTTTAGACATGTGTTTGACAGATACTTTAAATTAAAGATGTAAAATAAATCCACAATATTTCAGTGGGAATATAGTAATGTGACTTGCCAAAATTGACTTCTAATACAAGAATTCATTAATGGCTGTTACTAGACATTCAAAAATTGTATGCTACATAAAATTTTATATTTTAAAAAAGTATACACTGTTGTCAGGCAGAAGCAACCAGATCCATCTGTGTAGAGTTCAAGCTAGTTACTTTATTGTATTCTTCCTTTAATACAGGAATCTCCTCAGACAGTAATAGAAAATGAAGAAGTTAAAGTGATGTTTATCTTTCCAACTCAAACAGGCAGGCACCTGCTATATCACACCCCAGACTTAACAATTTTTGATAAGAAAGACAAAAAGGTCTGGATAGTGAGAAAATTAATAATCAGTAGAAGTATTTTATGCAGAAAGGAATATTCATGCAATTGTTCTTTGATTTAATATAAGTGCATATATAGCGATGTGAATCAATGTTAAAGAAATACTGAATAAATGTGTGTGTGTGTGTGTATGTATGTATGTATGTATGTATCTATGTATGTATGTATATATCTATATCTATATATCTATATATATCTATATCTATATATCTATATCTATCTATCTCTATCTATCTATCTATCTATCTATCTATCTATCTATCTATCTATCTATTTTCTTAAGTTTTTGCGGGTACTTACATGTATGGCATTCGGCTTTGTTCGGGTATTTTCCCACGTCATTGTAGTTGTGCTTTTAAAGTTGTAGCAACGTTTCGGCAGAATCTCATCTGCCATCATCAGGCTTCTGTATAGTGTTCATCTGTGAGTCAGACTTTTACAGTGGTTTCAGATTTAAATTTGGGGCAGCCTATTGCTGTACCAGAATGGTTTTTTCTTCACCCTGATTGGTTGGGAGTCTTGGTCTGTGTTTATTGGTCTTGGAGTTTGCTGTGTTCTGCTTGATTGATGTTTCTAATATCTTCTGTCTGTTTTTTGGCTCTTTTTGTATCTTGATTGGCTGGCAACATTGTGTTCCTGTATTGGAGGCCTTTAGTAACACAATGTTGCCAGCCAATCAAGATACAAAAAGAGCCAAAAACAGACAGAAGATATTAGAAACACCAATCAAGCAGAACACAGCAAACTCCAAGACCAATAAACACAGACCAAGACTCCCAACCAATCAGGGTGAAGAAAAAACCATTCTGGCACAGCAATAGGCTGCCCCAAATTTAAATCTGAAACCACTGTAAAAGTCTGACTCACAGATGAACACTATACAGAAGCCTGATGATGGCAGATGAGATTCTGCCGAAACGTTGCTACAACTTTAAAAGCACAACTACAATGACGTGGGAAAATACCCGAACAAAGCCGAATGCCATATATATGTGTGTGTTTGTGTGTGTGTGTGTGTGTGTACATATTTAAACACACACACACACACAGATTGAAAAAATATGGCAAATTATACTACCTAACATTATGAACAAACTCTGGAAAAAAGAAAGATATCAGAATGAAATAATTCTAGTTCCAGACCAAAACAAAAACAGTAATAGAACATTTAAAATCTGTAAAGAATTTCATATTGGGAGAATACCATAAGCATCTCTTTAATACATTAATTCTTCAAGGAAATGTGACAAGCTTAAACCTACGGTTCATATTTTAAACATGTGTGTTGCTTATCAGAGGGACTTTGAATGTTTTCTTATGACTTTCATCTAGAAACTTGTTATTAGGACATTTTTATTTTTTTGTTCAAATAGAATAACAGATAATTATGCGTATAGAATAAACATTCAAAAATGTGGATGAACCTGCTACATTTTAGCATAAAGATTTGATTGAACATGCTTGCAAAGCTGCCTACTTTCAGGATTCTTTCCTGGTTTGGTTCCTAGCCATTGAAAGAGGAAAGTGGCATATATAAGCATGAGAGTTGCAGTATTTTTCAGATAAACTCTCTAACAGTTGGTTGGTTGATTCATTATGTGGCATTGAGTCAGTGATGATACATAGATTTCTTGTTGACAGTATGTTCCAAAGCTTTCAGGTCTTCCAACAGTGTACCTATTGTTAACTGAATCCATACACCTTGCCACCAGCAATCTTCTTTTTCCTTCCATCTTTCCCTGCTTTTCCAGAAAACTAGATCTTTACATAATATATTTGAAATAGGATAATTTGAGCCCATTCATTTATGCCTCTAGGAAAAAAGTCTGGGTTGATTTGATATCATTTGCTTCTTCCTTGCTTGTAACAAATAATATATTTAAAAAATCAAATTAGCATGTTTTGCAGAGTATATTTTTGAATAGTGGTAGAATATTACTCACATTATAATCTGGTTGATACAGATACGATTTTTTTTTAAAAAGGAGTATGTGCTAACATATGACACTTGTCTTTAAATTCTTTGAAGAAGAATCAAGATATCTTGTAAATGTCAGTCCATTGTGTAATACCAGCTACTGCTTCAGAATGTGCAAAATCCTAATACCTATCCATGATGGAAAATGATACAGTGACCAGGATTAATATCTCTGCTCTGCTATAAATTTAGAGAGACTGCCTGAAGCTGTCTTTATTCAATCAACAGCTTATAGGCAGACTTCCAAACTGGCAAACCACTCATTAAGGAAGAAATAGACCCAAAACAGAACAGTACTTCCACCCACAATCCCTGCAGCTAGTCCAGAAGTTTGATGTTACTGGAAGTCACTGAAAGCTGCAAAACAACTAACACAGTCCATCTTGATACAAATGATCAACCAAAGTTCCTTCTGGAAACTAAACAGATTTATATTGGGACAGGTTGTCCAAATGGTCTCAGCCCTACAGAGGAAATATATAAGTTATTTACATTTGAACCTCAGACTCCATGACAAAGGGTGGATGATTGAATCTTCCACATTCAGATTATAAAACTGTTTGGACATAAAGAATAAGTCTAACATCTAACCACCCATGTGAACAGGAACTGAGGTAACCTGTGATGAGGTTACCTCTTATTATTGAGGCAATGAAATCTGACCAACCATACTCCAGCCTCACCCATATGGAGATTGAAGTTTACCAGTACTAATATACAAAGGGTCTCCATCACCAAGCTGATAAGTAGGAACTCAGGAAAGACTCCAAAGGTTAGCAGAGTGGCCAATTCATCAGAAGGACCCCTATTATTTAATAAAATACTGATGACTGTCACAAACTTTCAGTGATATCCAGTGAGAAAATACATATAAAACCAAAATATTGTACAATTAAAATAGCAATTAAAAGAAAAAAAAACATTTTGATTTCTGAGTTCAGCTTGAATTCACTGATATCACTGTCATTCTAGGTTTATATTTAAGGTTGATTGTTGTGTGTATTCTGATCATCATCATCTCAAGAAGTTCTGATTAGAGTACTACCCAACTCTCAAACATTTGGAAATTTTCAAAAATCTCTTGAAGACTTTAGTTTTATTTTTCTATATATATTGAGCAGCTCTCCAGCATGTTGAACTTTAATTTTCAACATTTCTCATGAGTCCAAGGGCACTAACAGATGTAGTTCTACAACTGATAGTGGATTAATTACAGTTTCCTTAATTTGGCAATCAATTTCAGACTGATGAAGAATCTATTTGAAGCATAAGCAAATGATTGAAATGGAATGCAGAATAACTTAAATTGCTTCTGGATGATTCCTCCAAGTTCATCTCCATGGCTCCCAAGTAAGTTATACTGGAGATGCAAGTAAGTAAGAATGAAGGAGTTGATCATAATGCTGAAAATACATCATTCATGGACTTTGGATTGGGAATAAACTTTTGTAAGATATGGAAGCTGATTATGAAGACAAACAGAAATAGGATCAAGTTCAAGCTCTAAAAGCTCTCTTCACCAGCTTGTATATGTTGCCATTTCTTTCATACTCCAGAAAGATAGCAGAAAGAGCAGGTGCTATGGATGGAGTGCCCTCATAGTTATATGGTTAAACAGAATGTCAAAATAATACTTAGAGATTAGCACTTACCTCAGTTGAGGTTGGACTTGTTTCGGGACCTGGTTTTGGACATATTTCACGTGTTCAGGCCTGGTGCACTCAAGGACAGGACATGCTTGTTGCACTGGACACACCAACTATGCTGGCTGCACTTTTTGCTTGTGGACCTAATGGAAGTTATAGAGGTGGGTGTTCTGTGTACTGCATATTTTTTGCTGCTAGCATCTCTCCCCTGAGAAGAGGCAGGTGAGGGGCTATCAACTCATGAGCTGTATTGTAGGGACAGTTGGAGGCACTTCTTTGGCTGCCAGGCTGGCTGGGATAGTGTTTTTCTGGCCAGCTAAAGTCAAAGTCTTGGCATTTTTTCCAGCTGGTTGGAAACACTGAGGGACTTCTGTTGCATCTCAGTTATGTCCTCTGCCCATTGAATGTTGAAGGAACCTCATGGCTGCTGGAAGCTGCACCCTGGCAGCTGTCCCTCTGACAGACAAATTAAAATATTGAGACACTGGATGTACTAGTGGTACTGGAGGGGAGAGAGGATTACAGTAGAGGAAGACAACGATGCAATGATTATTGATTTCTTCAATATATTGATCTTTATTGGCTAGGTTGCCTATGTCTGTGAATTGTGAGTGTCCTGAATCTCTTCGTGGAATTGGAAAAATCAAAAGGGAACTCTTGATCAGTTGATAATAGAAGCAGGGGAAGGTGCCTAAGAATGAGAGTATGCTTGTGAATTTGTGTGAATGTGTTTGTGGGTTGAGTGGGAAAGGTGGTCACTGTATACTCTGACAGCATTGAGAGTTTAGCAAAGCTGAAGTGCTTTAGGGTACCTGAATTCCCCTTCCTGAGATAGATGGAATTGTGGACGTTGGTGTTTCTGGGAGTGGGGAATTAAGAGGCTTGAACTGGAAGATGCCTTTGAAGGAGCAATAAGCCAAGCCAAAGTATTATGGTGGTAATGGACATTGGAAGATATGGTATGAGAAAGAAAGTTCTTGGAAAACAAGGGGCTGATGTCTTATATTGATTTTCTGTTATTTAATCTCAGCCCTGTACAAAGTCAACAAACCGTAAATGGCTTTGGATTTCGGATGCTGCTTCAAAATACCAAGTCAATCTACAACAAGGTGTCCCTTATTTTCTATTTAGTTGTTAATGAAAGGACCAATATGGCATGTAATGCTGAGACCTTGCTGGGTCCAGAACGAAGGTGGCACATTTCAAGATATACGGAGCTTGTTTTAAGTGTGGCATCAGCCAAGATCTTGGGACAAGGTGGAAAAGTCATGATTAGCATCCAGGAATCTTATAGCTTTCAAGGGTTTTATACCACATGTTGCCAGATATGAGACTCTATTCATTAAGTTGGGCTCTAGGGATCAGTTGGAATTGTTGTTGTTGTACCAGCCTTCCTGCTCCATAGCAAGCTTGACTGCATTTTTGGATTGATAGTGAAGTTCCCCAGACTTGGAAGATTTCAATTTGTCTTCTCTAGGAGTAAAGTCTAAGGCAGCTCATGAGTTGATGGCCACTATGATGGCTATGTGACCTTTCATGGATCCCATCTCTCCAAGTTCATGGAAGAATTAAGGAAGATGAAATGAGAGATGTCTAGAACATTGCTGGCATTCAACAGGCATAAATTTTACTGAGTATGGATTGGAGCAGCTATTAGTACTTTGCCCTTACCATGTTTGCAAATAGCTGTCCTTCATGTCTGTTTCTGTTGACACATGCCTTCTTATGAAGAGGGGGATGACAGAATTGCTTACAGGGTTTGTGGAATAATTTATTCAGCAACTGTCAGACAAAATTCACTTGCAGATGGACACTGGTCTTATGCAAGTCAGGAAGAGACATTTGTGAAGGAATTTTGCCTAGGAAGCTGAAATAATTTGAACCTGTTGAGGCTGAAGAACTGGAAAGGATCTTTAGAACTATGAGGTCAGCCTCCTCCTATAGATCCATGCCCTTCCTAGCTTTTTAAAATAGCCTCTCTCTCCCTCCCTCCCTCCCCCCTCCCTCCCTCTCTCTCACACACACAAACATTGTGTGTGTGTAATGTGAGTGAGTTCTGATGGTTATAAATTCTTTAAGTGAAGAGACTGTTCCTTTATTTCTTCAGGCGGTCTTGATTTGACCCCTCCTCATGAAGTCATTTCTGGGCCCTACTATAGTGGTCAATTTTCATCCAATATCTTATCTTCCCTTTTTGGAAAGATGGTTAAGAAAATAGTGCAACAATTTCAGAGAACCTTGGATGAGGTGAATTACCTAGATTATTTTCAGTCAAGATTAAGAATGAGATAGAAGTGGTCTTGGTCATGTTTTTGGATAAACTCTGGCAGTGATGAAATTGGGGTTGTGCATCCATTCTTCCCTATCTGACCTTTTGGTAGCTTTCTGTGGTATCCTTCTGGATTGACTCAAAGGAATGGAGGTTGGCAACATTGTATTGTGCTGCTTTGCCTGTTTTCTCTGAGGTTAATTCTAGTAGGTGTTGATTAGGGGGCAACATATCCTGCCTTGGTCCCTACAATGTAGTGTGCTATAGGTCTTGGTGTTCTCTCTGCTCCTATACAATATCTTACATGAAGCCATTGGGTGAGTTCATTCTTCAGATGATGTGGGGAATCATCAATATGCTGATTATATACAATTATATACTTCTGTTCCTGTTGAATTAAGCTACTTGACAGATTTGGCAGACGAGACCAGCTATGAGTCCCATCTGCTAAGGAGTCTGGCTGTGGGAGGCAGACCTTCTCTGCCATGATTCTTGCTTTATAGAATTTCTACCTCTCTAAAGGGAGATTGGCTGATTTTCTGGATATCTCTCAAGACTTAATTAGTCCATCAGCCTAGGGTTCCCTGGGAACTAGCGATGTACTAAGGTAGCTCCATTGCTATTAATATCTGATTTTTCTCCCTTAGCACTTAGGTTTTTTAGTTTTAAAAACAAATATTGTGTATGTATATAAAACTGTTTTATGGTCTTGTGGTACAACTTCATTTTTAGTTGGGGGGCTATATACATTTGATGACTAAATAAATAAACATTAGATGTCATTAGTTGTGCATAAATCACTAAATGATACTGTGATCTCTACTACTTTTGGTTTGACAGAGTGTCAATTGAGGAATGGTCAGGAAAATGCTAGGCAGCAAATATCCATGTGGAACAAATACATTATCAAACAACAACAACACACACAGTCAAAACAGACTGAAGCCAATAATGAAATTCTGCTCAATAATTCCTAACACCAATGACAAATAAGGGATTCTATCCTGTGAGTTTATAACTGCATTAGCCATTGACTACTTGCAATATATCTTTATATTTTAAGAACTAATTAGATTAAAGGAATGCAATCTACATAGCAGATAAATAACACAGCCAGACTCCACTTTCAAAGACAATCAGGCAGTGGTTTTACAATAAATTAAGAAAAATGGAAAGTATACAAAAATATATTGAACATGAAGAAACCATTTAACATTTTAGATTGTAGAGGTGTCGCAAAAGAGAATATCTGTAGAGGAAGAAAAAAAAAGAGTTGGGAAGTAAGCTGTACTAGGTATTTTTTTAATAATTGCTACCTCTGAAGCTAACATCCACTCAAAGCTGATTATAACCAAATTGTGGGAGCACTTTTAGCAATGACTAGAAGCATGAAATTAGGCCCAGCAAGGGTTGTGAAATTGTGCCTAACAAATTTAAATAATACAAATGACTAAAAGACAGCTACCTTATTATAGCCAATGAATGTTATTTGTCCCATCTAGCCTAGAGGTAGGTAATGTTTTTGTCTTCTTAGGCCACATGTGGACGAAGGAACTGCATTTATTTATTCATATGTGCTTACTCTTATATATACACACCCAATTCAGTGTATACAGCTTCTATTCATATGACATATTTTATTCAGGGGAACAACACTTTAATCCTGTTTCTTTAGAAATCAAGATTTTTCTATCAGCACTACTAATACCAAAGGAGAAAGAACAATCACTCCATTATTATACCAGCTTCCTTCCTCCAGGTTTGAAATGGCAACCATCTTATTGTTTAGATTTTTAGGAGTAATCACAGAATCTTCCCTGAAAACTTGTTAATAATTTCAGAGATATTCAGATCACAGCTCCTTTTGTGTTTGCTCTGAAATGCTCTCTGATTTCCAGAATGGCTTTAAATATTTTCAGAATCTGAGCAACTCTGCTAACAACCATATTTCACATGCAACAGAGAGGGCAAACAGAGAGGGCAAGGAAGAGAATTATAGACACCCATGGTGAATGATTTGAGCTCCAATTTGGGGTAATGGTTAAGGCAAAGAATGCAAAGATTGTGAGTTGTAGTCCCATCTTATTCACAAAGCCAGCTTGATGATCTTAGATCCGTCCCTCTTAGCTCTAGGAAGGTACCAATGATAAACCACTTCTGAAATCTTGCCAAGAAAACTTCATTGACTACTCCAGGCAGTCAGCAGGAGTCAACACTGACTGGAAAGCATGCACAACAAAGGCCATTTATTAAGTATTCCTTCCTGCTCTCTTGTG
The DNA here is from genome assembly GCF_900518735.1 of Pseudonaja textilis. The sequence goes on along the minus strand of NW_020769349.1, from coordinate 8,526,549 downwards.
GTTTTGGATAGGCTCCAGTTTGTCAGAAACTTAGGCTGACAAGTTACCCATAATGTGCTCCTTTTAAAAAGTGTATCAGAAATGCAACATGGAAATTTCTTCATGCAACATATATTTTACTGCTAAACTACAGTTCTTCTTCTAAATATCATAAATGAACATGCACATTCATATTTTGAGTACTCATAACCCAAAGGTTTTTATTCCGTCAATTGTTAACCCAAACTAGCAATTTTCATTTCCATTTATGCCTGAAGTCCATTACGTTTGTTAATGATGTACATGTTGCATTGTATCCTGCAGAGTTTTAAATGCCTCAAGCAACAGTGTTTTCATGGTGTCCCATGATAAGCATTATTGTCTAATACATCTCACTGACAAGATCAGGCCATTTTTCCGCAGAGTTAGCCAATACAATATATGCAGTGACTGCATATATTAGTTATAGAACATATTGGTTATATATCTGGATGCATCCTGTATATCAGACCAAATATGGTGTAGAGATGAAGGTGCTGATTTAGAAGTAGGGAGATTTGGATTCTAGTTCCCTAATAGGCATCTAAACCAGTTGGGTGATTTTTGTGCCAAGTGCTGTATCTAAAGCTTAGAATGGAAAGTAAAAAAAAAAAAATCTACCCATCAACCATCACTGGATTGACATGATAATTATGGTCCCTTCTGTGGGTAATTATTAACATGTGAAAAACCATTCATGCTGAAGTGGAGTATTTAGGTGACAGAAAGACACACAGATAAACGTACAGTCAATGAGAGGACTAGAATCCAAATCTCATTACTTCAAGTCCAGCACCTTCATCTCTACATTACACTTGATCTCATATATGCATCTGGATACATAACTAAAATGTTCTGTAATTATACATTTGATGTGTGTGTGTGTGTGTGTGTGTGTGTGAAATAGAGAGAGAAAGAGAGAGAGATTGATATTCCTGGAGAATTTGAATTCCAAATATACAATTAGGAATAAAATTCTATCATTATTAAATGTATGGCACATTCTTATTCTTGCATAGTGTCATTAGGCAGCCTAATTTAAATTCTGGATGCTAAGCTTTAGAAATTATTTTTCTCCTCCTTTCATCTCAAAATATCAACTTTGTCATATATGTTACAAACTTAAAGTATAGTAGTATTTCCCCAAATCTAGGAATCATTTTGTTTTATGAAGAATATGCTTTATGAAGAGAGAAAACTGAGTAGAAGATAATAATTCCATATTTTTTTCCCAACTGAAAAGAATTCTTCAATCAAAATAAAATTTCAGAATGACCACTTCAGAGCTTTCACATTGATAGTACAAATAAAAGAATGCAAGCTGTGACTTCAAATAACGTTGTCAAAGCCATGGCAGAATTTTGATGGTGTGTTATATAACTAATGACACTATTACCAATTGAATATAATGATACCATTAATGCAATTCTACATTATAAATTCGACATTGAGTCCTGGAAGCCCCAGTGGGTCTTCCTACATTGTCTGCTATCTTTATCAGCCTCGTATCAAACTCCATCAAAATGAACTAGATGGATACCAGCCTAATTTTCACAATACTTCTCTGCATTTCTATTTTAGCACTATAGAATTATGAAGCAACATTTCAGCTAGGTCTGAAACCAGTCATTGTGTGTTTTTATACTGGTATTTATTTTTTGCTGGAGGAAAAAAAAAGGCTATTGTCAATTATATAAAACAGTTTCCCTCAATATATGAGGGTGGAAAAAGGAACTGTATTCCCATTTCTACTGCTTTTGAGTTTTCTTTCTTGCTGTACTTCTACTCCAGTTATGGGAAACCATCTTCTCATTATATGATACTACTTAGAGTGAAAGTTGTATGAAAATACAATTTCCTTTTCCTATACAGTATGAAATTAGAAATAATTATTTGAAGAGAAAACTTTTAAATTATTTAAATAGCATCAGATAATTGCAACAATTGCTCTTTCATATGAGGAAATAATCACATCTTGGCTTTTTGAAGACTCTCTAGGATCACAAGAATTCAGCAATTCACTGAACATTTCTAATGTATTCATGATCCAGTCTTCTCTGTGGTCAAGAATCTTTGTTAAATATAGTGCTTAGACTATAAAAAATTAATGCACTACATAATGATCAAACATCTTTTTGTTTGGTATGATTTGTATGGTAGACTGTCTACAAATGTCCAGGTATTTATAAAATAGTTGGTATTGTAGCTGTTCAAGGTTATGTATTTATATATGCAAATCTTTTTTTTTTCTATTTATGCTACTTCATGCTTCACACATTTCCATAATAACAAATATATAATTTTTCATGGTTAAGGTTTTCTAAATTACATTATGCACATTAAGTTGGATATCAGCATATCTTTATATCTTTACTCATATATATACATAGATATATGGCTTCATTATATATTTTTTTCTTTCTTATTTATAATCATTAATGCATATATTGCTTTCCAGGTGACCAATGTAGTATTGACATCCAGTCAAACTTTAGTTTATTATTCTTTTGGGCAGTTTCACACTATCAATATCACAATTTAATATTCATTTTTTTCAATAGAGGAGCCTGAATTATTAGAAGCTGATTTGATCTTCAAAGCCAAGTTCTACAAGACTTTCGTCATGTAACAGGATAAACATAGTTAATGAATTAATCTATTTCTTGGTTCACATAATACATTGATCCATAAACTAACAAATAGACTAAATTTGCACATTCTAAAGGAGAAAAAAAAGTTAACACTGATCCAATTAGCCTGCAGCCACTAGGTCTATATTATATAACATCACTTTTTCCTTGTAATATTCACATAGGTGAATATTAAGAGTGGCAGAAAGCTTGTTCTTTCTATAATTCAGATGAAGTGAGCAGTTCTTAAACTGTGATCCAAAGTCTCTAGATTTGATAATGAGGCATAGCAACCTTATAAAAAAATCATTGTACACATATAGAGGAAAAAAAGACAATTTTATAATGAATCTTTGGATGGAAATAGTCCAGGCCCAACATCTTCCATTTTCATTAGATTGGATTAAGCCTTGTATTCTTCTCATCCTCATTTCCTCTTTAAACATTCACTTATTTGGGGTTTGAAAAATGTCAACTGATCAATCATCGTTTTTTTTCTTACAGTGTTTACAGACCAGCTTGCTATTTTACCACAGGCCTGGAAAAATAATAGCTCTCCAGATGTTGCTGAACTTCAACTCCTATCAGTCATAGTCAGTACTGATAATAATGAGGGATGATAGAAGTTGCAGTTCACCACTTCCATGTTTAAGAGGTTGCCATGCTATTGTTTATCATAATTCTTTAATGTACATGTTGACTACTCAGCTTGCTGTTTCACTGGTGCCAGGTTAGGAGGGTTTTTTTCCCCACATTTTCTGCAGAACATCTGTAAGTGCAATATCTTCTGAAGGAAGTGCATGTTTATTTATACATATACACATATATGCCTATACATATACGTACA